>JAECUM010010344.1:0-64526 GCA_016617855.1 Megalonaias nervosa | reverse complement strand
GAGGATAGATGGTTGTCCCTTCTGCAGCTTATGGTCAGACAAGGTCTGGGATCTCACCAAAGGTAGACATACCTATAAAGCAAGGAAGAAGATTCCTGTCTCGTCTTTGTAATTTTCAGGGCTCTTGTTCTCCGAGTCGTTCAGTGAGGGCAGAGAGTGAGTCATGCACTCACAAGATGGAGGAACAGCATCCTCACTTTTCCATTAAGACAGAGAGTAAGTCACTCCATCCCCTAAGAGGAGCAGCACCCTCTTTTGGCCAGAATCATGCTCCCTTCCATGAGGAGGGAACAGCACCCTCTACTGGACCAAAACTCAGCGCAGACTGAAAGTGAGCTGTGGAACAACACTTTATCAGTGCCGGGATCCATTGTCGGCGATGAGATCGAGGACCCCCCAGTAAGGGGGAGCTTAAATTTAAGTCTGTCAATCTGGGGAAGGGGCTTCCTTCAGATGTGAGTCGCCTGACCTGGTGACTAGGTGCCAGTGACTGGAGCCCTTATGGTTTGGGGATGGGGCTGAGTCCCACTCTCTCTCTCAAGATTGCTCTTACATCCCACAGGGGAATGGGAATTAGCTTACAGACACATAGATTAAGAAAGGGTATCAGATTGGCATCTCCCCTTTCCTATTATCCATATAAATCCCTTTCCCTACATGCAGTCATGGTCTTTTGGCTGAAAAGAGGTCCACATGCGAGGCTACGGTTACTAATATCCAAGCCTTATGCTATAAGAATTCCAGTGTTTTCACTGGAAGGCGATCACAGGTCCCCCGTAGAAATAACCACTTGAGTTGCTTAAGCATCCAAAGTGGGAGTTTTTGTGGGCCAGGAAGGAGTACAAACCCAATGGCTAGAAGCAGCTACCAGTCTCGGGTTGAGATTTTGTCTCAGATAGTTTCTCCAAACTGGAAAGAGTTTGGAATCACCGGAACCAAAAGATTAGGACACAGATCATTAGGCAAGAGGCGGTAAACCTCATTCAATGCTTATCAAACAATGACTATTCCTCCTCCTCTGCCTCCTTAACCAAATGTTGAGAATGGGTAGGGGACCTGTAGGTAGGGGTTACTATAGGCCTGCTCTGTCTCAAACATGTTGGCTTCAACATCCTGCACTCTCCTGAGAGGTAGGACAGTGCGACCCAGTATCTTTCTGTTTAAGGGGAGACATGGCAGGTGGAGAAACTTTGGCCTCTGCTGGTGGCTTAGGGCAATTTCCACCAGCCTAAAGTGTTTGGGGAAGATGGTATATTGCCTCACCCCTGTTAGATCCAACCTTGACAGCGAAGTAGGTCCAAGGCCAGCAGGCTTGACCTGGCTACATTGCAGCCAGTCCATAAGTCCATGGCTCCATGTAGGGAAAGGGCCAATCACTTTCCTGCAGAGAAAGGCCCCACATCCCAGTGGTATTTAGAGGAATAATAGGGAAGGGGTAATGCCAATTCGATCCCTGGCTATAATCTGATGTCTGTAAGCTGATTCCCAGTCCCTTACAGGGCAGGGTACAATTCACAATCAGCCCTTATTGAGCAGGGAGAGAGGAGGCTGTTTGCTCCTCCCAGAAGGGTGCTATTTGATCTCTGCCTTCACGGATTGGGGACATTGCTGCTCCTCCCAAATGGATGGGAATGACTTGCACTTCACCCATTCATACTTTACCTCAGGAGGGGGCCCCCACTAATCCTTCATTCTTCACCTTTACCCTTGGCTTATCTCAAGCAATCTCACCACAAGAAAGTTTTTGAGCCAAGTTGCCAAGTGACTATTTGCAGTCCAGAAAAGGATCAAACTCTAAGGTATATGATGCCAAATTGAGAATCTCTTGTTATTGGTGTAGTAGAAAATGTTTTCAGTTTTCGATGTCCCTCTGTGAGTGCATTGGCCAATTTTCTTCTCTTCCTGTTCAAAGAGAAATGAAGCTTGTTTTCTACTATTAAGGACTATCAAGTGGCCTTTTCAAACATGCTTAAATTTTCAGAAGCCCTGTCATCAGGATGGATTCTTGCTTAGCAGATCTGATCAGGTATTTCAAATTGCAGAGACCATTTTCTCACTCTCACACGTAAATAGAATCTCTCTAGTGTCTTGTGGCCTCTAAATAAACTATTCCTTTGAACCATTGGGTGAAGCTTCCTTTGAGAACCATACCCTCAAGATGGTTTTCTTGCTCACCTTAATGTCTGCAAGATGAAGGAGTGAGCTCCATGCCCTGTCCATGGAGCAGGGCTGTATCAGGTTCAGTGGGAATTATGGGTCAGTTTCTCTCCTTTGCCAACCAGGTGTTTTAAGGCAAAAACCAAGCTTGCATTGTTTGCTTCACACCTGATTGAGATCCCCAGCCTCTGCTTATCTATGCTGGGGATGACCAAGATAGACTTTTATGCCCAGTTTTTACTTTGGCAGCCTCCAAATGGAGAAGGAATGGTAGAAAATGTCATTTCCTACCCATTAAAGGTTCAGCTGATTTTTCAGCTTCCACCACTGAATGTGGATAGTATTATCAAGAGAGCTTATGACTTCATTACTGATAGAGACCTGTCTTTCATGAATAATAAAACTTGGTGGCCCATCAGACTTCATCTTTGAAGGATGTGATGAAAGCCACATTTTGGCACTCTAACACTACTTTCTCCTCCTTTTACCTTTGCTTGTTAGCCAATCAAAGTGAAGGCATTTTCTTACGGGGCCCAGTTGTTGTTGCTCAAAAAGTGGCCCATGTAGATTCATCCCACAGTAGTCTCCTGTGCTTCTGTGAGGTTATGTATTCCTTGTGTTTTTTATTTGCCACTTTTGGGATGATCAGACCTCCCATCAAACTGACTAATTTAGTTATGCAATAGCATCAAGTATGGTATTGCTGATATTAAAATGTGTTTTTATGGGGGGGGAGGGGGCACTGATGTAATACTTACCTGTTGCTATTGAAAAATTTCCTTCTCCCGCCCCCCACACTGATGTCCCACTTGAGGCTGCTCTCTCATGTGTATTAAGAGGGGCTTTCATGCATGCCCAAGATGTATTGGGTTCTCATGCAGGGCTGATCCATTGTGGAAGAGTCTTTTTCACCCTAATGGGAAGAAAGAATTTGTCGTTTGGTTGGATATTTTCCTCCCAGAAAAGAACTAGCCATGCTGTAGCAATAGGAAATATTGTGTCACTAAAATTAGTTTTACCCCCCTCCCTCACAACTACATTTTGAACTCCCAAGCCTGTGACATTAATTTTAGCTTGCCAGACCACAAGGTCAAGTGAGTTTATGGTGTGCAGTTTGTTAGGACTTATCAATAGAACAAACAACATCAACCCTGATCTATGCAACAGCAGCTCAGAGTTTGCACTAAGTGTATCACAAGCTAGGGACAGAAGGGTTTGATAGTCTAAATGATACATGTACTGCGTAAAATAAGATACCACTTATATCATGAAAAACAGGGATTTTGTAATAGAGAGTCATGGAATTTGCTCAGACTGACAGTCTATATTGTATCTTTTCAGACAATGGACCTTGCCTGGGATGGAAACCTAGCTCAAGTGAACCATACCAATGGCTGTCTTATGATGATGTGAGTTTTGTTAACTTGTATATTAAAGTGACAGTTAGACGGGCATAGACAGAGGAAATGAGCCCTAATTCTTTTATAGTTAAAATGCACAAACAGAAGCAAAGAACAAGGGAGTAAGGATGTTGTACTAGTAGAAATATCTTTATTTGGAAAGATAGTAAGTGCAAAATACTGAGACTAATGTTGTTTATACTCACTTGATTATAAATCGAGTCCAACTGCAAACAACAAAGACCCTGATTTATCCATCATATAATGTGCCAGCAGATCAGGGTCTGTGTTATTTGTTCTACTGCTTACTCCTAATAAAGTGCATTGACAGATATGTTGATGCATTGTGCAGTGGCAGATCTGGGTTGATGCAGTTGGTAGCTGGATTTGACTTGTAAGGGAGTATATACATAGTATTTGTTAGATTTAGACTTAGTATTGACAGTTTTAAAAATGGGGATCAGTAACAGAAATTATCAATATGAGTAGTGTTATCCATTGACCATCAAAGTAAGGCAGGGTACATTTCGCAAATGAGGGCACTTGAAGCAGGATAAAACCACTTCTGAGACCAAAACTGCTTGGTAAATTGGCAGTAATTAAAGAACACTGCCATTAGTACTTCTTGCTTGCCCTAGAACAATTACAAATGCATAAATTCCATCCCCATTTTTTTAAAGAAAGCGATTGATATCAGTAGCATGTTTATTGTTTCAAGATATCATAAGTGTTTTGTTTCAAAATATCAATAATGTCTTGGGGCTGAATTTGCAAAAGGGAAGTTTCATTACCAGGGCAACAGGATGCAGTTTCAGAGCAACAGGGTACACTGTCATGAAGGCAACATGCATCCTCATGCTGTTGCTCAAGGGACAGCACTGTTGAGGCAGAGACAAATCTAGGCATCATTGACAGTAGTTTAGGTGTATGACGATATAATGAGTTATTTCTTCTAATTGCTTTTGTCCTGACAGTAGTGTAGGTGTATGACAATATGAGTTATTTCTTCTAATTGCTTATGTCCTAATTGAGTCCTTCACTTGCATTTTCATATTCAGGTTTTGGCGAAAGCGGCTAATATTGGAGCAGCTTTGAAAAAACATGGACTTACTACAGGAGCCAGGATAGGCATCTATTCACAGAATAGACCAGAGGTAAAAGGTCATTTTCTTACTCGTATTGCTGTCAGATAAACTCAGTCCAAGGAGTTTGATATTATGTATGTTTTCATGTACAGTACACCCTCATTATAACACGGTCCATGGCAACCATACAGTATACTGCCTTATAATGAGGCTACCTTACAGTGAAGTACATGATGACTATAATTTCACTACCACTTAATGAAATGGAATCCATGTCCATGCCCACTATGTTATAATGAAGGGCCTTAATGTGAGGGAGTGAAATAATGGGTACATGTAAGGATGAATTTTTTTTTTTTTTATGACAATGATTCATGGGAAGTTCATTTCATGGTTTTGTATTAACAAAATCTTGCCCAAAAGTAATCATATGTGTCATCACATAAAAGGAAGAAAGAAAAATTGGTAATGACAGCATACCAGATAGGGTAAACAAAACCCACAGAACTTGTTTATAGAACACAATAATATTTTCAATCAGGAGAAGTGTTTACAGTTTTTCATATTGTTATCAACTGGGAGAACAGTGTACAGTTTTTCATAATGTTATCAGTCAGGAGAATAGTATAGAATTTTGTATGACTGTCTTGGTTAAAGTGCTTTTCTCTGGATGCCCCTTACATATCCTTGAGTAATAGAATGGATGCCACTTACATATCCTTGAGCAATAGAGTGTATATCCCTTGTATATCCTGAATAATGTAGTGGATGTCCCTTACATATCCTTGAGCAATAGAGTGGATGTCCCTTACATATCCTGAGTAATGTAGTGGATGTCCCTTACATATCCTTGAGCAATAGAGTGGATGTCTCTTACATATCCTGAGTAATGTAGTGGATGTCCCTTACATGTCCTTGAGCAATAGAGTGGATGTCCCTTACATATCCTGAGTAATGTAGTGGATGTCCCTTACATATCCTTGAGCAATAGAGTGGATGTCTCTTACATATCCTGAGTAATGTAGTGGATGTCCCTTACATATCCTTGAGCAATAGAGTGGATGTCCCTTACATATCCTGAGTAATGTAGTGGATGTCCCTTACATATCCTTGAGCAATAGAGTGGATGTCTCTTACATATCCTGAGTAATGTAGTGGATGTCCCTTACATATCCTTGAGCAATAGAGTGGATGTCCCTTACATATCCTTGAGTAATAGAGTGGATGTCCCTTTTGTAGCCTTGAGTAATAGAGTGGATGTCCCTTTTGTAGCTTTGAGTAATAGAGTGGATGTCCCTTTTGTAGCCTTGAGTAATAGAGTGGATGTCCCGTTTGTAGCCTTGAGTAATAGAGTGGATGTCCCTTTTGTAGCCTTGAGTAATAGAGTGGATGTCCCTTTCGTAGCCTTCAGTTATAGAGTGGATGTATTCACTGCTAATAAAATCCAAATTACATAATTGCATGCTAATATTATATAATGCATCAGTAGATCAGAGAGTACAGTGTTCTGCTTCAGGTGAACAAAATACACCCGGATCTAAAGTTGCATCATGCCATGGCCAAATCTTTGCTGTTCAGCGTGCACCCGTTTTATGCCAGAGCTAAAGTCTTAGCTTCAGCATATAACTTGATCCACAATTCATGCAAATCTACAGTTGCATTATGCCAGAGCTAAAGTCGTTATTGTTCATGATACACCTTGATCTACAATTCATGCAAATATTAATTTGCATTATGCCAGAGCTAATGCCTTTACTCTTCATGATACACCTTGATCTACAATTCATGCAGATATTCATTGCATTATTCATTAGCAAGGGCATTTCTTATCAGCATATATCCAGGTCTATAGTTGCACTATGCCACAGCTGTCATTGCTGTTCAGCTTACAGCCAGATCTATAGTTGTAGTATGCCATAGATGTCTTTGGTGTTCAGCATACATCCAGATTTTTGTACTGAGCCATAGTTGTTTTTGCTGTACAGCATACACCCAGATATGTATATATTTGCATGTGCATACATCCAGATCTATAGTTGCAGTATGCCATAGCTGTCTTTGGTGTTCAGCATACATCCAGGTCTATAGTTGCAGTATGCTATAGCTAAGTCTTTTCTATTCAGACATTTGGGTACATGATGTACAGGTTTTAATACAGTAACATAAATATGTTAATAATTACATTGACATGACTTTACACTATTTTCTCCTTTACAGTACTGCATAGTAGAGCAGGCCTGTTACATGTACTCGATGACTATTGTGCCATTGTATGATACACTTGGAGCAGAGTCCTGCAGCTTCATACTTAACCAAGGTAAGTTATCACAGGCCATTCTTTGTGACAACCTCAGCTGGGCACAGCGTTACCATCATTCATCAGTTCATATTTTTGTCTCTCTTTCCATCACAACCTGGTTAAATTTTGAAGTATGATCAGTTATAAGGTTGTTTGGTGACGCATCCGTTTTTCATTAACATATTTCTGGTTTTTACTTCATTCATTTATTAAATTTTGTGTCAACAAGTTCTTACATCTTGTATTTAATACTCCCAACAACTTTTATTTATGTGCCCATAACAGTTTCTATTGAATACTCTTAACACTCTTTTAACAGCTTATATTTTGTATGCTTAGCAGCTTATATTTAGTACTAGTAACAGCTTATATTAAGTCCTCATTACAGTTTATATTTAGTATTTTTGACGGCTTATATTTAATGTGTAACAGCTTACTTTTTGTACTCTTAACAGCTTATATGAGTACTTTTGACAGCTTATATTTATTGCTTATGACAACTGATATATAGGGGGCCCCAAGTGGCCGAGTGGTCTAATGCGCTCTCCGTTACGGATCACTGCCATCTCACCTCTGTCTGCGTGGGTTCGAGTCTAGGATTCGGCGAATGTGGATATGTGAGAAAGCTTGCCAGTAGCTTCTCGTGGGTCGGTGGTTCTTTCCGGGGATTTCCCGGTTTCTTCCTCCACTATTAATACTGGCCGCCATGTATAGCCTATCGTGTGCTGAAAAATGGCGTTAAGCCCCACAACAACAACAACAACAACAACAACTGATATATAGTACTCTTAGCAGCTTATATTTAGTACTGTTTAACAGGTTACATTTAGTACTGTTTAACAGGTTACGTGTAGTAATCTTGACAGCTTACTCTTGACAGCTTATATTTAATGCTTGCAAAAGCTTGTATTTAGTAGTTTAACAGTTTATATTTAGTAATCTTAACAGCTTACTCTTGACAGCTTATATTAACAGCTTATATTTAGGACTGTTTTACAGGTTATATTTTGTAATCTTAACAGCTTCCTCTTGGCAGCTTATATTAATTGCTTGTAACAGCTTATATTTAGTACTGTTTAAAAGGTTATATTTAGTAATCTTAACAGCTTACTCTTAAAGGTTATATTTAGTTATATTTACAGCTTACTCTTGACAGCTTGTATTTAAAACTCATAACAACTTCTATTTAGTACTCTTAACAGCTCTTATTTTGGTACAGGGGTATTTTTAAGGTGGAGGAAACCAATGAACCAGAATAAAACCACTGACTTTTGGGCACACAGTTCCTTAAACTCATTTGTCAGATTTAGTGGCGAAACATGATATTACATCAGTGCAAAAGGTGTGCATTTTCTCTGCTGTTGATTGACCTCCCTCCCCCCATTTCAATTTCATTTTGCCATCTCCTGAGGCTTGAACTGATAGAACTTGAAACTGGTACCACCAGAGTAAGCAAGTGTGTTTGCATGGTGAAATTAATCAGACTATAAGAGTGGATAAAGTTAATCCTGCACAAAGAAATTATCATCGTTTCATTAGACAAAAATGCATTGAAGTGTTGTCTCAGTTTGAGGCATTTCATATTAAGAGAGTATCACATGTGAAGTAATGAAATATAGTTAACATTAGTTGGCTACATTCTAAAGTAGAAATTCTGCATCTACCTTGCATGTAAAATAAAAAGTATGAGCATTTGGATAAAGCATCATTATTTCATTTTCAGGGTATATCATGTGTGAAGTAAGGAAAAGTAGCTAATGTAGTTGTCTTCTTTCTTATGCTAGAAGTTCCAGCTTTATCTTGCAAACAAAAAAAAAATATCAGCACCTTTATATAAAGCCAATCATCAGCTATTTCTGGGTTAAATTCTAAACCTACTGCCAGATTAAAACAACTGCAAGGCAGTAAGTTAATTGAAAAGGGACCATTTGGTCCCTTGGTCAGATGCTGCAGCACCCTTCTTTCTCTGTATCAGTGGGCTTTAAATGATTACTGTTGGATGGAAATGGATAAAAATATAGTATTTCTTAGTTCTATTAATGCAACAGACATATTGAAAAATTGACCCACCTGCATATTTAACTTTGTGGTCTTCTGTGATCCATGCTTTTGGGTCTGGTAGTATAATTTCTCTTTAGGCACATCATTCTTTCTAGGACTTTGAATAGATTGGGTTAGGTAGGATATAAACCCAATGTTACGAGGCAGATGTAATCATACCAGCAGTATGGGCCAGCACTTCGCCAAATAATTATAGGTGTTTCTTTTTGTTTCTGCAAATTGTCTCTTTAACAACTTGAAAGTGTTATATTTTGAACATCTTTTTCCATGAACTTTATTTCAGATCTTTAATAATGTTTCTGTGTGATTTTCTTAACAGCGGAGATAAATCTTGTGATATGTGACAAAAATACTAAGGTGTCAAATCTCCTCAGTCGCATGAAAGAGACTCCAGATGTAAAGAAAATTGTGGTAATGGAAGAAGTCAGTGGAGAAAACATAAACAAGGCCCAGGAGTTGAAAGTGGAAATAATCCAATATAGAGACTTTGAGGTACAGATTCAGTTATGAAAACAAAAGTTTTGATATGGCACTACCTAAATGATCTGGTTGCAGGACCAATCATTAGAATATTTATTACGAACTAGTCCACCTGAAAAGAAGTATAATAAATTGCAAGCTTGGTTTATAAGAGAAAATTTTTCTGCTCCACACATGTTTATGCTTGCTCATCATTAATATTACCTAGTTGTTAAGTGGACTATGCCCAATAAATATTAAACTGCAAGGCTACATAGCTTGCTCATTTTAGTTCAGAGATGCTGTACATTTTTTGTAGTGTGCAGATAATACAAATTATGCAGTACTAGTAGATATCTAGCATGATACATGTCTTTTTGTGCAAATCAGACAAGTAGAATATCTTTCCTTGAGTCACATCAGAAGATCTTGATCACAGTACAACCTTCTGTAAGTGTTTGATTGAGTGATTGAGGTGTTGCACTCTGATTGGACAGCAGACTCATTCACATGTTCTTTATCATTATACACAGTCTGTTGATTTATCCATGTCTTACAAAAATATCATTTGCTGATACAGTCTGGAGTAAATATTCTATACTTTTTGCTGCCTAGTCACATTGGTATACATTAAAAGGGCAGATAAAGCAGCCAAAGCTGACCTGCAGTCACATGATTCAGAATGGATGATTTCAATTTTCAACTTAAAATATTATATAGATCAAATTGTTCATATTTAGTAAAATATGTGGAATGGAAACTCCACGAACAAACTTAAGAACATCAAACCCACCATTAGAGAACAGCATCCATCCTATAGATCAAATTACAGAGATGAGGTGGTATTGTGCCAGTCATGTATAGGACCTACATACCTGAAGAAGAGAACCTTGACCAGTTTTCATAAACTGAAAGTAGAACACATTCTTGTCCAGTGTGTCTGATTTCACCCAGTGAAACAGAAGTATTTTGATGTGAAATCAATGAAAAAACTTCATGATGTACTGCTACAGAAAGTCTTAGACATATTTAGGGAATACAGTTATATAACAGACTTTGACTAAATGTTTTAAGGTCTTCTTATAGTTTACCTTTATCTTTTATTGTATGTACCTTTCACAGAATTGTCATTTTTGTCTTTTATTTTATATGCCTTTTACAGAAGTTTTTCATCTGCAACTTTATTTGATATTGTTCTTCATGTTTACAGTATTTTGGAATGGATTTTTCTTCTGAAATTTTTTTTGCAATTCATGAATACATTTTTGTCCTTACTTCTAATTGGCGCCATTTGGCCTTTATTATACTGAGCTGCCATTAAAAATTAATACATCCATCCATCCATCTCTCCCTCCCTCCCTTCATCCCTCCCTCGAAATGAAATTTCTGGATGCTGGCCTTTCATTCTTCCTAACTACAATTATAAAAATCTAAATTTCCCTGATGTAAATCTTCAATACATACAAGGGGATTAAATAATGGGTACGTCTAAGGATGAATTTTTTTTTTTTTATGACAATGATTCATGGGAACTTCATTTCATGGTTTTGTATTAACAAAATCTTGCCCAAAAGTAATCATATTTTCATCACATAAAAGGAAGAAAGAAAAATTGGTAATGACAGCATACCAGATAGGGTAAACAAAACCCACAGAACTTGTTTATAGAACACAATAATATTTTCAATCAGGAGAAGTGTTTACAGTTTTTCATATTGTTATCAACTGGGAGAACAGTGTACAGTTTTTCATAATGTTATCAGTCAGGAGAATAGTATAGAATTTTGTATGACTGTCTTGGTTAAAGTGCTTTTCTCTGGATGTCCCTTACATATCCTTGAGTAATAGAATGGATGCCACTTACATATCCTTGAGCAATAGAGTGTATGTCCCTTGCATATCCTGAGTAATGTAGTGGATGTCCCTTACATATACTTGAGCAATAGAGTTTCACAATTCTGCTGTTAATTTTTACTGTTTTGATGTTTTTTTTTGTGACTGTTTGATGGAATTTTATACTGAAATGGTTTCCTTTTTTTTCAGAAACTTGGATCAGAGAACCCACAGGAGCCCAGTGTAAGCCTGCCTAGCATCAAAGTTTTTAGCTCAGCTGGCCAAAGGCCAAGTGACTTCCCTTTTTCCATTGTGCATCATCTGTCCATCAACAGTTGTTTGTAAACACTAGAGATTTAATTTCTGATCCGACTTAGTTCAGATTCAGTATTTAAGCTTATGTTATTGAGACTTCATTGTGTTTGATTTTAAACACATCAGCACATATTAACTTGGTGATCTTGCATCTGATTGGTGGAGTTTCTAAACACTAGAGGCCACTTTTCTAATCATACTCTGTCTGTCCTGTTTCATCTGTCCATCAACAATTGCTTATGAACACTCTAGAGGCTTCATTTCTGATCAGAGTTAGATCTAGTTTATAAGCTTATATCATTAAGGTCTCTGGCGAGTTGGATAATGAGAAAAGTCCATGCATTTTGTTTGACTGCTCCGGTGGCCTAGTGGTTAGAGCGTCCGCCGCAGATGCAAGAGGTTACGAGTTCAAACCCTGGCCTAGCCATATCAAAGATTGACTTTGAAAAAGTGACAAATGCACTAACAAAACATATTGCTTTCCATGTAAGAAGTTTCTTTCCCACACCTTGTTTTGTTTTCTTTTATATTTTCAGGACTTTATTTGGTTTTTGTTTTTTGTTTTGTTTTTTTCTGTGGTGCTGGGTGTTAATTATTTGCCATGTTAGTTAGGATTATAATGCTTCTAAATTTGTGATGACTTGTAGATCTCCTGAATTAATGGCAAGTACAGCTTGTTTTCAAGTACATTTATTTTATCTTATTCTTTTTACTTTTCCTATTTTTACAGGCATCTTAGCTTATATCTTCATTCTTTGTTACTCCTAGAGAATGTGTTTTGTCCTTGAATTTTACTAGAATTGTCCTTGAACATTTTTTATTTTTACATAAACCTGTATGAACCTTGTATGTGGTCTATGAAAGAAGGTAAATGACATAGACAGTCTATGTAGCAACTATACACATCAATCTTTTCTTTCCCCTCGACAGTTTCAGTATATGTGAGAATTTGCATTCACATGCTGACATGTCAACTGCATGGGTGAGCAATATTATGACCACTTGGTCTTCTTGTTCTTTCTGTAGACAGTTTTCATGGTATCAAGGTGGCATTCTGCCTGTTGTCCATCTGTCATGGGGGTGCAAATTTTTGTTGAAAAACAAATACTTTCTATGCTTTCAATCAAGGTAAATTTTAGTATACTCTTCTTTCTAATACTTTGTTTATCTTATAAAGATCAAATTGGTCAGATGGTAGAACCACACTAATATTATTGCCCAGTGGTGTCCAACCATTTTGGCTGGGGGCTAGAAGAAATAAAATGTTTGTGGTCGCAATCTGCATGAGCAAGAACAGTTCCTTATCACTAATTATGCATATTTTCATATGGACTGCCTACATGTCCACAGGCCACACACTGTGATGGACTGGGCCACGTGTGGGCTGTGGGTTGGACACGCCTGTTGAAACCACTGTAAATCATGACTTTGAGAACTACAGCCATCTTTCTCTGTATACCATGAACTCTAGAATTCAGGGTAATTTGCTTGACTTTGTTTAAAACACATTACATGCATATAGGTAAAGTTAATTTAGATGAATTCAGTTGTTTTTAGTTGACACTGATGGAATGAATGGTTGAAAGCTAAAATGCAGTAGATGTCATTCCACAGTATTAGCCCCAGTGAATCGGAACACTTTTTGTCAGTCTTTGATCGTGCTACATCTGAAGATGATTGTTATATGACTTAAATTTTTCTTCCAGCTAGCTAAACCAGATGATATTGCAGTTGTATGTTACACCAGTGGAACAACAGGTACTTATGTTTAATACACAGAATTATTGACATTTGTATTAGTCAGGTCTTAATTTCCACTAGATAGATTTCCTGGCATAGAATTTTAGACCTACGCTAAGTGCAGGAGAGTGAATGGTATACCACCAGTGTCATAGTGATTGGCTTCAGCAGGCTTTTAAGTCAGTATATATGTTTAGATGAGCATCCCTGGCAGATCCATTGCTTGTTAATAACTAGCCATCTGAGGGTTAATTCTTGATTGGTGTTGGTCATTATTTTACCATCTAAATCAGGGGTCTCAAACTCAAACCACCCTGAGGGCCAAATGAGGACTTTTTCAATGGCCCAAGGGCAACACCACCTTTGTTATCTCTCATGATACATTGTGATGCCAATCATTTTGCAGGCCACAGGATATGGCTTGGCAGGCCATGGGGCGCGTGTTCGAGACCCTGATCTAAAAGAATATTGAATTATGTTTTTCCAGTTCCCTTGTTTTAAGAATGACAATTAAGGAGAGGCAGTTCACTGCACTTCAGTGCAAGATGGGGCTTAAAAACTTTAAAATTTTCTACCTGTCCAGAATTAGAATTTGTCAAAAAAAGTTTTAAAAGGAAATCTTTTCCATATTTTCCCCATTATATTTTGTAAACAGAATTGCCAACAGGTAAAGTAATTTTTTGTGTCTACAAGCTCGAAATTCTGATTGTTCAGTATTGTCAACAAGGGATTTTTTCAATTCTGACATGAGGGTATGAATGTTATTAGCATTAGAAACCTGTTCCCTCCACAAAAATATGAAGGAGTCACCAGGCACCTCTGATAAAATATGACCGTTGTCTGCTACACTGATTTCACCCAGATATCATTGTTACTTTAAAAAAAAATTAAAAATACTTTTTGTGTGATGAAATTGGATATATTGCTTAATAGGTAAATATTTGAAAGTGAAAAGATGAAGGATTCACACGTATATGACATTTTATATTTCTCTGGATTTTCAAAAAAAATTTTGAATACAGAGATTGAACAGAAGTGAGCAGTATATGTACACTGTAGCCTTGAAGTGAGTTTACTTGGGGATAGTCTGGTATCCTGTCCCTAATGAAATATTGTGATAGTCTTGATGGTTTTATTGTATATATATATATATATATATATATATATATATATATATATATATATATATATATATATAATCTATATAAAATTATAAATATACACCAGACAGAACGAAGTGCTATCCCTGGATTCTATGCTTGATAATAGTAGGCAGCATTAATATTTAATACAGATAATACTATCATACAGGTTAGAGAATTTTTAATTCGTCCTCTGCGGAGATTTGAACCCATCTTCTAGATAGATGAGTATTAACTACTAGGTCATGTGAGTGTGTCTGCGATGCACGAGTGCATATAACACTGATTCAGTCGCATCATTTTTTGGTGATGCGTGCTTAGTTGTGAAGGAATATGGGCTGGTGCATGCAGGCAAGGCAATGGGTGCTGTTCACCTGTGGACCTGGGTTCGAATCTCCGTAGAGGACGAATTAAAAATTCTTTAACCTGTATGATAGTATTATTTGTATTATATATATATATATATATATAGAGTATCTTTTCTATTTAATTATTTTCATGATTAATGTAATGGTTGGTTTCTTATTTATGCACAGGTCTTCCAAAGGGAGCTATGCTTACTCATGAAAACATTTTGTCTCCTGTTCTTTCTGTTTGCCAGTTATTTGTAAGTAAACTTGTACATTTGAAAAAGTATTTTACATTAATGTAAATTTTTTTTCTTGAATTCACTTTAAAATAATTGTGAGCTGTGATGCTTTATAATTTCACCATGTTAAACACAGGCTGTTAAATTGTATAATTTTTCATTCTCTTGTTTTTGGTTTTGGATTGTTTGCTGGATAGTGTTGATATATTAACAACAACAATAAAAAAAAACCCACTTCACTTGCACATAGATTTTATACAGAATAAAAAATTGGACATAAAACAGTATTTTCTGAAATTTATTGGAAAATATTCCAGTGAGAAAGAAATTATTAATCTTTGTCGTTTAGACCAGTTATATTAATTTAATATTGCCAGGTATGCCTCTGGGAAAATATAATTTCAGACAGATCCATAAAATTATCGACCTCTTCAGAGGTCATGTACTGATTGAGTACTTTACTTGCACAGTTTGCCTTTACTGTGAAACTGTTCAAGTCTAGCTGCAAACTGCACAGACCCAGATCTACCACTGCATAATGTGCTGGCAGATCTGGGTCTGTGCAGTTTTGTTAGGAGTAATCAGTAGAACAAACAACATAGACCCTGATCTGCAGGTGCATTATACTATGGCAGATCAGGAACTTTGTTTGCAATTTGACTTGACTTATAAGCAAATACACATGGAAGGTTCCGTATCATTAGTACATTTATTCAAAAACGGTATCTGTGACTTGTGTTAAATGAGGAAGCTGAGGCACTTTATAGCAAGCTGCCAATGTACTTTAGGTTTTGTACACTGCCTCTGTGAAAAGCAGGGAACAGTCTGTGTTTCGCTTCAGCAGTCCATCGCACTTTTGTTTCCACTCAGTAATCTTAAAGCTGTTTGAGATCATGGCAAGAAACATAATTTCCTTATACGTTATCATTAGAAGTTGTTTAATGAGCAAATTGTTGGTACTGTCTTTGAGGTCAAGGTCACAGGTCAGTATTTTACATATTCCATCAAACTTTGCATTCCATTCTGCTCTGTAACTCTAGAGCTGTTTGAAATTATATTATCATTAGAGGTGTTGTGTGTACCACATTAGCCAGTGATCTTGAAGATCATGGTTAATGCTTACGACCTGTAGTTTCCATCCCACGTTCTTTTCCTGTGTATAACTTCCAATGAAAGGATGAATCTTGGTATACTTATACGTTATTGGCAAGTGTTTTGTGTACCAGATCAGTTATTTCTTCAAAATCACGGTCACAAGTCATTATTGTGCATTTCCCTTCATTCTTTCCTTTCCATTCATTAAACTTAGAGCCATTTGAGATTCTGTATTTGAAACCTGTCATGTATCAGTCAAGGTTTTACTTTCAAGATCAGGGTCACTGATCAGTGTCCTCTTTTCTGCTCTTTTGCCCTTCAACATAGAGACATGAAACTTGGTTGCATTCTGTGTCAGCCCACTAACTTGGCAGCTTTGTCACCATAGTTACAGTTGGACCCCACAACAGTAGACAGAAAACAAATTCACTCAATTTCATTATTTCCATTTCAGACAGCAGCTGGATACAATGTGACAAATGAGGATTGTTTGATATCCTACCTCCCTCTTGCTCATTCCTATGAGAGGCTTTGTGAGGTAAGGTCAGATCAGGGTATAGTACAACCTAAATATGATGGAATTGATAGAGATGTTAAGCTTTGCCTTTTTTGCCCATAGGCATCAGTGTGAAGCTCTAAGCCAAATGCATTGATGGTATGGTTTTGCACTTTCAGAATGCATTGTTTGTTGTTTGTCATTTGTCAACATTTGCTGATTTCAGCTTTATAAAAAGCACTCAAAAGAATTCAACTGATTTGACAGCATCTTAGAGTAAGGTCTGTCTTATTTGCTCACCCCCCCACCCCCCCGACTTGTGAAATAGATTTGATGCACCATCCTGCTTGTTGTAAGAGGCAGATAATGGCAGTGACTCAGTGGTTAGAGTGCTGGACTCACAACCAGAAAAATCTGGGTTCAAATCTTATAATCAGATCTGCCAGAGTTGGGTACCATGGTGTGTCTTTGGGTAATGCACTTTATTCCAATTGCCTCAGCACCAAATAATTTACTTGTGTTTCTGTGCCTTAAAGCACCAAATCAAATCAATTTTTTGTATTTATACACTTATGGTGCTGATCAGCCATCATTACTAAAACTAACAAATTCTTTAAACTACTAGTCATAAACATTTAACAGTATGTGAACCAATCTGACATAAAACATCCTGGCATGAAAACCTTTCAGCTTTGTGCAAACGTTGTTGATATACCGAGTGTCTGCCATTACAGTTTACTGAAGAAGTCTTTGAATAGCTCCCCAAAAAGCACTCAAGAGGTTTTAGCCAAATTTGACAGAAAACATTCTGACCTGAAGGCGTTACAAATTTGCACAAGATTCACAAAATAAAGGCAACCATTGCTAAAAACTGAAAGTTCTTCTAACGGCCTCATGACGTGCTCAAGAAAATTTGACAGAAACAGCCAGCTATAGGAGCCATTCAAATTTGTACTAATGGTGCCCTCTAAATCAGATATATTCATGCTCTTCAAAACAGGAATTCCATGAAACACTGGAAATAGACCTAATTGTAAAAGAGAAGATGCAGACATTAGGGGCTTTATTGTGTTTTATACAAATGATGCTTTTCTGCTGATAAATATGCTAAAAATAGAACAATATTTTAATGACTTAAAAAACATTCCTCAGATTGACCTAATTTGAAATCATTTTAGTAGGAACATAACCGTAAAATAGGCAAAAAAACCTAGAGATTCTTTTTTTTTCATAGGTATCAGTTTTCATGGTTAAGGGAAATAATGCAATTTTCATCTGTACTTGAGTTTGTGGGTTGGGGTAGAGGGTACATTTCTATTAACAGGAGGAGCATTCTTCACATGTCTTTAATTAAATTCAACGTTTCTAGCACCTACAAAATCCAAGAAAATTGGTATCCACAAAAACATAGTGACTTTGCAGTATGTCTCCTATCACTAAAAAGAGATGATCCTATTTATAATGGTCACCTATTTTGTAGCAATTCTTTGATAGTTAGTTTGACATGCAGGCTTTGATCTTATTGTTATTTGGTCTAAATTTTTGTAAAAATTGGGTATTACATGATAAGGACATTTTTATAGTTTTCAATAAATGTTTTTTGTTACATCAGTCAAAAGTCAAAACACAGCTTGAGAAAAGGTTTTAGCATGTTTGAAAATTAATTGTAGGTGTTCCATGTATGATTTATGTAATTATTCATCGATCTTTGAAGAATTATGACCATACATGATTTGCTGTGTGCAAACATTTGCATGTGTACATGGGAGTGACTTTTAACCATCTAGCTTTAATGTTTCCTGCAAGCACAAGCAAAATGTTCACACGTAGCAAATAGTGTATAATCCCTGTATTATGCCAGGGAGCTGTGGTGGTAGAGCTTTGGACATTGGGTTGTGGTTTCAATAAATGTCTTGGTGCATCCTTGGAAAAGACCGTTAGATCCCATTTCCTTGGCGTAATATAGCTAATATTGTGTTGAAAATAACATTGGAAACTAATGAGAAAACACTATATTATATTCCAATACAAGCATTATTTGAGGTTTTCAGGACAGCAATTTTATATGTTTGAATTTGCAGACATTGAATTATTTTGTGGGAGATGAGGGTACCAGTTCATCATCTAAGCTCAGTTGTTAGAGTCCCAGACATGCTCCAAGGGTTGCTGGTCCAATACCTACCCAGACAGCCTGAGTTGGCCATCTCAGTATGTATTTGGGAAAGGCATTTGGCTCCTATTTCCTTGGCATGAGATATGCTGAAAATGACATGTAAACCTTAAAGCATAAATTCAGAAAATACAACTGTTGCCCTGTCATTTGCATATTACAAGCCATGGGTATCACATTCCACCAACAGTACCATTATAGTATTTTAGTGTAGAATTTTGTGTGTTAAATGCTTAAAAGTCATATAACATTAACACAGCTTGATTTGCAGATAAAACAGTATCTTATAAGTGTTATTATAATGGAAAGGAGACTAATAGAGCATGACTTTCCATCAGGTCACTACATACATCAATGGGGCCAGAATAGGGTTTTTCCAAGGAGATGTAAAAACATTGATGGATGATATCAAGGAACTGCAGCCCACAGTTTTTCCATCAGTGCCTCGACTCCTGAACAGAGTTTATGACAAGGTCAGTACATGTCTGATAGTGTCTTGAAAGTATTCTGTTCCAACTCATTTTAGAAACAAAAGCTTTTATTTTAGCATCAAACTTACCATATGTACTCACTTATAAATCTAGTCCAACTACAAACTGGATAGACCCAGATCTGCTGTCACATAATGTACCAGCAGATCTGGGTCGATGCAGTTTGTTAAGAGTAATCACTAGAACATAAAGAATAGGTATTATCTGCATGTGCATTGTGATGACAGATAAGGGTCCATATTGTTTTCAGCTAGACTTGAGTTATAAGTGAGCATATATAGTTATGATTACCGTAGTAAAAGAGCTCCTATTGTCAATCTATTGTTTATCAATGTGAATCAGATAACTTGAGAACTGTTGTCAAAATGGTCTGTTTGTGCATGTGAACAACATAACCTGAGAACTGTTGGACAGAATTTAGTGAAAGTTATTAAGATAATTGGGAATTGAACTTCCAGAGTTATACCATGCTAAAAGTTAAAAATTCATTATACTTGATATGTAGTTAGCTTGGGTCACATGGCTTTGATTTTCTAGCAGTGGGAATTCTTACCATACAGAGAGCCTCCTAGAGACCTAGGTTAGTAGAGTTGCCTCCCATTTGAAAATCAGTAACTTGCCAACATAGAGTATACTGTACATCATTTCAGCAAGCGACTGAGCTTAGCATATAAGCATGCCCCTTTAGTGTTGAGGATGTGTTGAATATACTTTTTACTGTTATAACAGTGTATCTCCAGGACGATGTTACCAGTACCCTGTAAAGCCTTTATGGTGACATCTGTTTCAGGCTTCACTGATCTTTGTGAAATAGTAAGGTTGGATTTATGTAGAATTTGTGATTTGCAGTATAACTTGACCAGATATTTCTGACATCATAAATATTTGGACTATCACAGACTAGTAATGCATTGACTGTATTTTGGCAACTTAAAGTGTGGTCTGTCACTTTTCCAGTGCACCTTGCAAGATTTAATAACACTCTGCCCTTTTTCTAATCAGTCTCTTACATAATCATATGATGTCTCATCACATTCCACTAGTCACCAGAAGATTGTGGTAACTGTTGTAGTTTTAACAGTGTGTATTCTTTATCAAATAAGGATCCATGTGTTTTTAATACAGCAAGGTGTTCACACATAAACACATATCCCTCACTTGTTGATTCATTTTTCATCTGATCACCTAGTCTCGTCAGTGTGAACATTTGCTGCCTCCCATTTGGGGTGGGGGGTGTATTATCATGACCTATTGTTGCAGTCAGGGTATTGTTTTTGTACTGCATTAATGTTTAGTGTAGTCAGATTTCAAATGACATTTTTGTTTCAGGCACCCAGAATCGACTTAAGTAGCAGTTAAACATTAAAACCAAAACCATTTTATGTAAAATAGGTCTTAAAAATGGAGTGGCTTGGAAATTCTTATGAAATATTTATTTTATAATTACAAGTACTGGTTATCCTGTATTGTGTGAATAAACACAGTTAAAGTTTAAGTTGCAAAGCATATAACCACATTGTGATTGGGTTTTTTTTGCAGGTTACATATTGTTTATGTAATACCAATCCTGGTGGGATCTTCAATCAGGAAAAAATTTAATCAACAAGACCAATTCCCTCTGATGAGTTACAAAAATAACGAAACCAGTAAGGGACCATGGGCAACTAGATCACCCCACCAGATGGGAGGGAACTCCTCCACATGGTATCAGGCAGTACCTTCTTTCAGTTTAAATTCGATCAGAAGTTAAGGCAACCCTCTGCAGGATACCAATCTTATAGATCCCAATTCCATTGAGAGCTCAAACAGTCGCTACAGAAGTGCATCAATGCTTCTATCCATCAAAGAGATGCTAACAAAATAATTGACCAAAACATAAAAATTGTATTTAATATAAGGTAATAGAAATAATCCAGTCTGATCCAGAGCTCTCTAAGCATTGGTTAGAAAGACAGAGAACTTCTCTGGATACACCAATTACATACCATACTGCGGGTAGGGATCAACATCTCAGTTTAATAATATACAGACTAATAAGAATGGATTGATGCTGAGGAAGTTAGGAGTCTTGCAACAGAATATACAGCTAAATCGGGCAGACCTGCACAGGATTCAAGTCCTATTATCCATAGATTATGAATCCTAACCTAATGATTAAGAGGAAGGAATATTACTGCAAATATACTACTCATTATGGTGGATCAGTGTACATAGTTTCATCACTGTAGATTGTAAAGGAAATTTGATTAGTCAGAATATAGGGTTTAACACCATTTTTCATCACATGATAAACTGTACATGGTGGCCAGTATAACTGGTGTAGGAAGAACCTCAAAAACCCCAGAAGAACCACCGACACATGGGAAGCTACTGGCAAGCTTTCTCACATTCCCACACTTGATGAGGCCAAGACTCGAACCCAGATGGACAGAGGTGAGATGGTAGTGATAGGTAAAGGCAAGCGCCTCCGACCACTTGGCCACCTGGAGTTTACATGTCAAGAGGCTAAACATACAGAGGATGTAATAAACAAATGACTGAAATTCTTCTTTGAATATATTACCTGATCATAATTCCATTGGAGATCTACTACTGCCTTACAAAATACAGCCATCCCAGGCTAAAACAATTAGCTACAAAACTTAGAGTTACCTGCCCACCTAGGTGCGCTTTAAGTGATGTCTCCTTAATACAAGGATTTGCACCAAATCCCATTAATACTTCAGTTACTGTTTCAACTCATACCAAGTAGCATGCTCTCTACAGACAGAGAGGGCTCACAATCCACACACAATTAGTTTAAGTTTTCTACTTTAAAGCAAAATGGAGTAGTGTTCTATTCTGTGGGTCCTGATTTTTTTTCTTCTAACTTTTGTTTCTTTCTTGAACAGCAAAGATTCTGGCTTTTCACTATCATCACTTTGCAGATCACAATGCTGCCCTTGATACATACCTGCACAGGTTGCAATTGTGTCCCCTCATATTGCTATAGCTGTATTTAAATAGGTGCAGGTCTGATGTGTGGTAGAGAAAACTCGTATAATATAGCTATATAATTTCCACCACAGTCAGATACATGCAGGCAAGTCTTTTTATATTAATCTAGTCTTAGCATCCACTTCATAGTTATATTCATGACGCTCTACTGATTTTACTTGTATAGGCCTTGATTTGGTCTTTCCTAAAGGTAACAAGACAATTGATATTATAGTGTCCACTTCATAGTTATATTCATGACGCTCTGCTGATTTTACTTGTATAGGCCTTGATTTGGCCTTTCCTAAAGGTAACAAGACAATTGATATTATAGCGTCCACTTCATAGTTATATTCATGACGCTCTACTGATTTTACTTGTATAGGCCTTGATTTGGCCTTTCCTAAAGGTAACAAGACAATTGATATTATAGTGTCCACTTCATAGTTATATTCATGACGCTCTACTGATTTTACTTGTATAGGCCTTGATTTGGCCTTTCCTAAAGGTAACAAGACAATTGATATTATAGTGTCCACTTCATAGTTATATTCATGACGCTCTACTGATTTTACTTGTATAGGCCTTGATTTGGCCTTTCCTAAAGGTAACAAGACAATTGATATTATAGTGTCCACTTCATAGTTATATTCATGACGCTCTACTGATTTTACTTGTATAGGCCTTGATTTGGCCTTTCCTAAAGGTAACAAGACAATTGATATTATAGTGTCCACTTCATAGTTATATTCATGACGCTCTACTGATTTTACTTGTATAGGCCTTGATTTGGCCTTTCCTAAAGGTAACAAGACAATTGATATTATAGTGTCCACTTCACAAGTATCAATAATGATTTATATGCAACTCCTCCTTTTAGTCAGGGTTCCCTCGTTTACAAATGTGGCACTTTTTGCCCTGTCAGTGACGTAAGTACACTGAATTCATTTGCACCCTTTGGTTCACAATGGAAACACCACAACAGGTTCTAAATTGTCATGTCCCCATTCACACCTTCCAGCAAGTTCCTGCAATTCAGTGATAAATATCCATTTACCAGTTCAGGGCACTCACAATTTGTACATCAGTCCCTGCAGTTTCACTTGATTGATGGACCTGGAAAATGGCCCAAGTTCAGACCACTTCCATGGTGCCAAGTGCCCGCATTACATTCTGCAAAAAATCAGGTAAGTTTTATCTTTTTAGCAAGTACATGATGTCCCTTGTTATTCTTCTTTTCAGCCTTGGTCTTCTTGTCAACAAGGACAAATCCAACTTCATACCATCTCAACATTTTGTTTATGTGGAAATGGAGTTCAGCACTAAAAGAAACAGAGTATGTCTCCATCAGGAACAAGCACTGAAAATTGGTACAATAGTGGCATATTTATGCGCCCATTACAAATGATTCTATTGTCCAAATGGAGGCAGATTCTTTGCCCTTTGAACCAACTTCACACAATCTGCCCAGATATGAGGTTCCATATGAGAAGATTAGATAACCTCACTTGGTTCACATCGGGTATACCTTTGCATTACAACCTCCAGAAATCACAATCTATATAGATGTGAGCACAGAGGGCTGGGGGTCACACATACTTCATTATTCCAGGAAGCTAGTGGAGTGTGGCCCTCTCAGGATTGTCATTTACATATCAACTAACTCAAAGTGAAATCTATTCTGAAAGCTTTTCATTGATGGCAGGAAGAAAAGGGAAGGGAGTTCTCATGCTATCCAAAAACTCTACTGTGGTGAATTATTTCAAATATCAAGGTAAAACCAGTCCCCAGACTATTGCATTCTAGTTCAGGATTTTGTAAAGTAGTGTCTTCAATGACAAATCCACATCGAAGTTCATCATATTCCATGCTAACTAAATATATTAGTGTACTTATCTGGCAAGAATCCACTAATGAAGAAATCAGTCTGTATAGATGTGAGCACAGAGGGCTGGGGGTCACACATACTTCATTATTCCAGGAAGCCAGTGGAGTGTGGCCCTCTCAGGATTGTCATTTACATATCAACTAACTCAAAGTGAAATCTTTTCTGAAAGCTTTTCATTGATGGCAGGAAGATCTAAAAGGGAAGGGAGTTCTCATGCTATCCAAAAACTCTACTATGATGACTTATTTCAAATATCAAGGCAAAACCAGTCCCCAGACTATTGCATTCTAGTTCAGGATTTTGTAATGTAGTGTCTTCAATGACAAATCTACATCGAAGTTCGTCATATTCCATGCTAATATATTAGTGTACTTATCTGGGAAGAATCCACTAATGAAGATGGAATGGTTTCTTCATCCCTCAGTTTTCTCTCAGACATGTGCCTGATAGAAGCAACCAGTGATCGACCTATTTGCGGCTAGGTGGAATGCCAAACTCCCAACCTTTGTCTAATCAGTCCTGGATCCAAAGACCTCATGCTCTTTCTATAAATTGAAACAGCCTGGAAGCATATGCTTACCCTTCAACACCTGAGTCAGAAGGTGATACAGAAAGCAAGAAAATCAGAGTATCACCTCATCCTGATTGCTCCACTCAGATGGGAAAAAATCATGGATCATTGACCTCTCAATATTGCTTAAGAAATCTCTAGGAAAATTGAGATTTCCCTCATCTAAGCGACCAAGATAGCAGGCATTTCATCCCAACCCAGAGTTTCTGAACCAATATGTCTGGATCAATATTAAAGAAGCCCTCAGGAACAAAGAGTTCTCACTGCCAGTGGCAGAGATTTTGTTCAAGCAAGATAACCCTCCACTTTAAAAGCATATGAAGGCAAATGGAAAATCTTCAGACCATAGTGTTTTGAAGAACACATGATACCACTGCAGGCATCAATACCTCAAATAGCTAACTTCCTACTATGGCTCTTTGATGAGAAACAGTTAGCACCAATCACAACTACAGGCTACCATTCCACAATGACTGACACCCTGCTTCATCGTGGAAGAGAGGATATCAGACAAAACAAAGACCTATCCAATCTTTCTATCCAGTTTTGATTACACACATCCAAATTCATTGGCTTTTTGTCCAAAGCAGAATCTATCATGGGTACTAAATGGGCTGAACGAGACACCATTTGAACCTCTATCAGGAACCTCATTGGTTCACTTCTCATATAAGACCTGCTTCCTCTCTGCATTAGCAACTGCAGGTAGAATCAGCAAAATACATGCTCTATCAGTGAACCCAAAGTACATGCATTTCCAACAAGATGGGTCAGTATCACTCATAACAGGACTTGCTTTCATTGCCAAGAACAAGCTCCTGTTAATGGAGAATTAGAGTTTTGTAATTAAATTTTAGTCTACTCTGGACATACCTCAAGATCATGTACAGAACCCTATGCAAGCTCTGAAGTGCTGCTTAAGAAGGACTGAGTTGTGCTTCAAGGGAGATCACACCTCTTCTTAACCCTCACAGAAGGAAAGGACAATATATCAGCAGACACTTTTGTCCTGGGTAAAGCAGGCTATTTGTTCTGCATATTGGAAAATAACCTCAGACCAAATGAATTTGTTCACATCTCAGCTCACAAAGGTAGGGCAGTTGCCACAAACATTGCATTTGAGCAAAACTGACCTGACATTATTCATTCAATGGGATGGAGATCAAAGTCCACTTCTCCAGCTGTTATCTCAGAGATCTTTTATCTGAAAAGGATTTACTGTACTTACAGCCATAGCACAACAGGTCATGTTCTCGGTTTGCTTGATAGCTTCATAAGGATGCAACTTCACAAAAACTTAGCTGACATATGGAGATTATTTTCCAGTTGGGTTATCTAGAAGGTGTCTAACTTAATTTAGGAGACCAGAGATGGTCTGTCCTTGGTAAGGGAATGTATCTCCCTCCCCCTCTTACCAATTTTCTTGAAGTATTTTGATTGCATAATGTATTTGAAAAAGAAACTAATTTTTTCTAGTAAAATATGTTTTGCTAATAATACTTCCCCGATCATACTACACATACACCCCCAAGCCTCTCTGCAGTTACATCCATATAGTGTGTGCCTTCCGCTCCAGTAGTAACTGAAATATTCCAGGAATTTGGTGCCAATCCCTTTATCAAGGGGAGATCACTCTGTCACCTAGGTGAGCAGATATCTTTTAGCTTTTTAAATACAAATTATTAGCCTTAGACGGCTGGATTTCCAAGGTAGTAGTAGTTCTCCTAAGGTATTATAATCAGGAAAGTATTACTGAAGAAACATAGTTTAGTAGAAAAAAAATGTTTTCTTTTAGATAAGAGGATATCTGCATCTCCTTTAATGTTTTTGATGTGCATTATGTTACAAATTTTCTTCATTATTTTAGGTTGTAGCAGGTTCAAGTGCCAGTGCATTTAAGAAAAAGCTGTTTGACATGGCCATGAACTCAAAAGGTGGAGAATTGAAAAAGTAAGATGATTTTGCAAAACTTAAGCACTTGTAAAATTTGAGAAACACATACATGCACAGAAATAGGCACAAATTATTACTGTTTTTTACCCTAAGAATAAACTGTTAATTATGAATCACCATTCTGTTTCCAAGTTACGAAACTATTGCACACATGAACAACAAGAACAATATATCTTATAAGAGTGGACTGTTAATCATCAGTGATCTTCATTTCCGAGTTTACTGAAATATTGTACAAGGGTTGCAATAGAGGTTGCAACTGGTGATTTGTGACCATATATTTGAACTGGAACTGCTGCCTACAATTCCAGAATTTTTGGAAAAGTTCATTTTAAAAGTATAATGCATCAACTTTTCCATCAGAGATGATTCACCCAATTAAGACAGCAAATTCTTCCATTTGATACAGATCAGTCTAAGCCTCTATGCTTGATTTTTCTAATTCAGCATCATTCATTGAAAGTGTTTAATGCAGTTTGGTCAGCATCCAAGAGAACCATTAATATTCGGTCTCTTTTCCTTTCATGCCAAGATGATTACAATGCAGAGTGGTGATCACATGCTAATAATGAGGCAAGGCACATGACATACGTTCAGTTTTAAAATAAATAAAGTTCTATAAATTGTGCAGTACATTGGGATGGCATGAAACAACATAATTCTGATACAATATAAGAATGATACCATCAATGATTGACATGTCAGATAATTTGCTTACAGTTTTACCTGAATGCAGTACATTATGAAATAAAATAGAAACATGAATGCAAGACACATATTTTGACAGTTATTAAACATTATTTGAAAGCATGCTTCCTTCATTTCTTTTAGGAATGAATTTGTAATTTATTTATAATTTATAACATTTTCAGCATGTATACAATGCTATAATATAGACCAACAACATTCTCTGCCAAGGGCTTTTCCCCACACATACATACTGTTCCTAAGTTGATTATTTTTATTCTCGATTTTTGTTTGTAATAAATGTCAGACCAGTCTGATTAAAATCAGATCTCCAGTGTCCTATGTGAAAGTCTGACAGTGACCATTTAGGAGTCATGTTCTGATGATCAGTGTTATTAGCATAATAACTAATTTTATCAGCTAATCAGGTGAAGTCTTATATATGCGTTTGGGCAACTGAGCAGTATGGCTGAAGAGTGTCAGTGTCTGCTGAATGATTTAATTCACTTTCAGATTTCTGAAAGCTGCATTTCCATTGGCTAACTGAAAGGTCATCAGAACATGACCCCTATGCAGTCACTGTCAGATCTTCATGTAGGACAGTGGAGATCTGATTTTGGTCAGATTGAATATCAAACTTCATTTATTTCTTTTTTTTCAATGATTCTGTCACCTGGCAACTTGGAATTTTCCTCGTGCTTCTTTGTTACACTAGGTGTATATTGGAATGATTTAATATCAGCATCACTAAATGAACCTGATGAATTAGCATGAAAAATTTTGCCCTTATTTTTAGGCTGGAGCCCATAAAATCCTCAGGACCACCCCAAAAGGAGATTTGAATTATTAACTTGAATTTTATGAATTTTAAATACAGTATAATAAAACAAAATTATTTTCAAAGATAATTTTACATTTCTCCACCAGGAAAAGATAATTGCACTTAAGTTGACATATCAGCTTATGGGGACAAACCCCTACCCACATCACCAGTGTTGCTTCCTGGACCACCAGAGGGAGGTTTACTTTATTTCTTGTTAAAATCCTGATTGTAGGGTTGAACATGAAGAAAAAATTTTCTTAATCATTTACTGAAAAACAGTAATTAGGTTGATTATTTTTGCCTTAATATTCATTGTGGGAAGTTTCAGCACAAATTTATGGAATCAATACATTTTGTCTTCAAGTTGTTGAGTTAATAATCAGAGATGAAATAATTCTGTGTGACATACACTTCCTTACTGTACTTAGAGAAAATATGTATTACATCTTGGTTGTGTGTTTTTTCTCATGCTTAAAGGATATTAGTGAAAGATTCTCTTTGTTATGCATTCATTTTTTCAGCAGTCCATATGTCCATCCCACATAAATCATTAGCATGGTTACATAAAAATAACTTGACAGAATAGATTTAGTTGGCTTGTTCATATACATATGTAGATGACTTGATATGATTTTCATGCCAGTGAGTAACTGTTCGATTCTTTATAAGTTTTTTTTTTTTTTTTAAGTTTTCAACTTTTTATAGGACAAAGCATATTATGTTCTCATGTCATCCATGTTATAGGATGACAGAGCATATGTTCTCATGTCATCCATCTATTAACAGTTTTGTTTCTTCACAATAACATGTGTTGTATCTACATTTACCATACTTTGTGAATGGCTTGCACATGGGCTAGGGAAGAACCCTGTCATTTTTGGGGTCAAAGGTCCACAAAAAAATCCAGTTGTCCACTATCTGCAGTTACCAAACTTTGTGCTGGCTTGCACCTGGGGTAAGGAAAAATCCTACCGATTTAAGGATCAAAAGATCAGAGGTCAAGGTCACATTCTGAAAGAACAAAAATTGTTTCTGCATAATAACACCAGTTGTTCACTCTCAACAGTTACCAGACTTTGTTGATAGTTAGCACTTGGGATAAGAAAAAAACCCTATTGATTTTGGAGGTCAATGGTTATGATCATGGTTTCCACACAGTAACTCAAGTTCTTCATTATCTTCAGTTACCAAACTTTATGGATGGCTTGCAAATGGGATAAGGAAGAAGCCTGTTGATTTTGGCATCGATGGTCAGAGGTCAGGTAACTGACTGATGGAATACAAATAGTTTCCGCAAAATAATATTAGTTCTACATCACATACCTGGATCAAACTTTGGATGGAGATAGCTGGCACTTAGTTTGAGGGAAACACCTGTTGCTTTTGTGATCAAAGAGTCAAAATTCAGGGCACTGTGACTGAAAGAAGAAAAATGGTTTCTGCAAAGAAATTTATCAACTATAATGGTTGACTTGCATATTGGGTAAGAAAGAAGCCTATTGATTTTGGGTTCAAATGGTCCAATGTCAAAGTTACTGTTGCAGAAAGAACAAAAATAGTCTTCGCACAATAACTTCAGTTCTTGACCAAAGCTTGCTGGTAGCTTCCCTTGGATGAGTGGTTCTCTGCAGCCTTTTTCCCGATTCTTCCTCCACCAGTTATACTGGCTGCCATGTGTAGCCTATGGTATTGAACCCACAAACCAAACCAGCTCACATACCTTAACCAAAGTTTGTGGAGGACTTGCACTTAATATATATATAAGTGGCAGTGTTATTTTGGGATCAGAAGTTAAAGGTCAGGGTTGGTGGGATGCAAAGAAAAAGTGGTTTTGTAGAACAACTACAATACTTTTTCCAGAATAACTTCCTTGACCAAACTTTATGCATAGTGTGCACTTCGGATAATACAGAAACCTTTAGGATCTTAGGGTATAGGGTCATAGTCATGGCAAGTCTAATAAGAAATTAATGGTTTCTGCATATTAAATTTAGTGTGTTTCATGCATTCATTGAGGACTTTTTAGACATGGGGCAGGCACATAATGTCCCATTTATTGTACTATTGCATTGAGGGCATGTGTGTTTTTCAAACACTAATTGATTTCTTGTTATCATGCACAGAGATGAAATATCTTGTCATTCTGATTAATAACTATTCTTTTTTTTCTGTTCAGAGGCATTATTCGTAAGAACAGTCTTTGGGACAAACTTGTTTTCAAGAAGCTTCAACAGAGTTTGGGTGGAAAAGTGCGTTTGATAACAACAGGATCAGCTCCGCTCTCACCCAAAGTTCTTCATTTTCTCCGATGCTGTGTTGGCTGCCCTGTAAGTAGTTTTTAAAACAATAAATCCACATTAATCCCATTCATAAGAGTTAACTGTAAATTAGAATGAAATTCAGCACAAAAATGAATTTGATTTTTCAGGATTGATCCTGTGGTTTTTTGTCTATTTTTTTGTTTTACAGAGAAGTAGTCATAGGAAAATCCTGTAGGAGTTAGATATTATTGTAAATGGTGAATGTCATCAAATTTTATCTAATGGTTTCTTGTTAGTTTTACTAATTGCCATATTTGAACCTTGAATTCTTGCACTAAGCATTGTAACAGATATTCTACGTCAAAGACAGTCCATACTGTCATCATATCCTGGAAGCAGATCTCTAGAATGCTCTTTAAGATTTCTCTATGTCCCAAAATTGATGTACCTTGACCATAATTTCATAGCTGCATATCTATATATAATTCTTTTTGCTTTTCTTCTGCCTTATGCAACAACATTCTAATTACTGTATCGTGCATCTGTTTGCTGCAGGTATTGGAGGGTTATGGTCAGACTGAATGCAGTGCCATCTGCAGTCTCACCATTCCAGGAGACAGTGAATCAGGTAAGAACTTGATTGGCCCACACATTTTTAAATTTTATTTTCTTAAATTTTGGCAATTTCATTTTGTAGTACTACACTGCTTTTACAGGTCTTACAGTCTTGTCAGGTTGAATATTATGTAATGATTGGCAAGTCAAGTTGAGAAAGCATGTTTTTTTTTTCCCTGTTCTTATAGATGTCCTAATCCTTACTTTAGATTAAACTTTTATCCTATTGAATTTCAGAGGGAATTCATGGAAGAATCAAATAGAACTTCTTCAGCTGAAAGTTGGGTTTTTTTTCGATGTGAATGAGAAAATGTCATGGTTGCCAAATAAATTAGCAAAAATCTGTTATTGGCTACAATGAATTTTTCTTCATCATTACTAAATATATCCAGTCTTTTTCCTTGCCTTTCCCATAAATAAGAAAAATAATAATTTAAAAAAAATAAATTATCTTGGAAGATTGCAGAAATATCACCATTTATAACATCGGAATATTCACTGTTATCATTATAAATTATCCTTCAGCACCATCAGGAGTAGGGGAAATGTGGCTTATATGACATTTCAGATTAAATGTTACTTTGTCTTCTACTTTGCCATTTGTGACGTCAATGAATATTTGGTAATCATATTTTTCTCCTCAGGTACTGTTGGACCTCCACTGTCCTGCAACCTCCTTAAGGTGGCAGATGTCCCAGACATGAACTACTTTGCTAAGGAAAATAAGGGCGAGGTGAGTAGCTGCATAAGAAGCTTAGATATTTGTCTCCTCTGTGACACATTGCAGTAATGAGTGTCAAATTGCCTTTTGTTTTCTTTCATTGATTAGCATGCTAGACTTGTGATCAGAAGTGTGCAACTTTGAATACTACCATCAGATCAGCCAGGATTAGCTATCATATTGTGTTCTTGGTCATGACACTTTACCCCGATTGCCTTTGCACTAATTGATCTACTTGTGTTGCCTTTGCACTAATTGACCTACTTGTGTTGCTGTGCCGTAAAACATCAAAAAACCAATCAGGGCCTTGTGTGGCCAAGTGGTCCAAAAAACCAATCAGGGCCTTGGGTGGCCAAGTGGTCCAAGGTTCGCACCTTAACTGATCACTCATGTCTCACCTCTGATTGGTTTGAGTCTCAGCTCAGGCAACATAGGTATGTGAGAAAGCTTGCCAATAGGTTCCCATGTGTCATTTGTTCTTCTTGGGGTCTTCTTGGTTCTTCCTGTACCAATTATAATGACCACCATGTATAGCCTGTCTTGTGCTGAAAAGTGCTAAACCCACAAGTCTGCAATCAAAAACCAGTTTGAGCTGAATCATATATTCCCAGGTGTTTGATAGTTTTGATCATGATTGCAAAGCATGTGCAAGACGCAAGTGTTACATTTTCAGTTGCATTATTGATGTTGTCATAGGTGTCTACATTGCTAGCTCTGCTGGTCGTAGACCAAAAGAGCTTATGTAATGGCCTTTCATCTGTTGTCTGGCATCCATTAACAAAAGTTTCTTATTGCTACTCCACCTAAACTACTGGGAGGATTACCACAAAACTTTATAGACACAGTCTACTTGGTTCTAAATGAAAATGATTTCCCCTCAGATATCCATTAAGGCCATCACAGCAGTCATTTTGAACATCTTGTTAACGATTCTACTCCTAAATCCATGTGGTTTTTGCTAAGATTTCTTTTGATGTCAGGATGGTCCTAAATGAAAATGTTGTAAATCTGACATTCAGTATGGCTGCATTGGTGATCATTTTGACAGTATTGTTATTGCTCCAGAATGGATGGTCACATTGATTGGGGTTTTCACTGAAAGACTTCTTATGATGTCGAGTTGTTCCTGAATGAAAATGGTATTGATCTGACTCCAGTATGGCCACCACAGCAGCCATCTTGAACACCCTGTAATTGCTACTCCTTATGGATAGACAAGTATTTGGTCCTGCTGATCTTGCATCTAATATGGCTGGCATCTTGAAAAAGATACTGTTATTCTTCCTGCATGAATGGTCATATCAACAGTGGGTTTTCACAAATAGACTTCCGATGTTTTCTCTGTCCTAAATGAAAATGGTGTCACTTTACATCCAATTTGGCCACCAGATGATTTCAATACTTAGTAGTTAACAAGAAGACATAGTCTTATTCTTGAAAATTCAGTAAAGGAATGGTCATTTTGAGGAGCTCTTGTTTTTAGGCATTTAAAAAATGCATAACTGGAGTGTGTGTTCTGAATCCCTATATAAAATTTGAATATTGATAAAATTTCCTGTTTGTTGATTATTTATGCGTATAAGCTAGTTATCCAAATTTTCTAGGTCACAGTATCATCAAAATAAAAGTAAGTTTAATTGTACTGAAATTCGAACTGCAGTCTTCTTTTTGTTATCCAGATTTGGTCAATTCTTTTAGTAACCAGACTACATAGAGACTTCAGCGTCATTTAAATATTTAAATTATTCTGATAAATGTTGATGCCATCTAAGGTCATAAAGACAAGATGTTTATTTTTAATGGGAATTAAAGAGATGCTTACTCGATCTCTGCAGGCATGGGGCTGTAGAATATATACATTGCACTCTACAGCATGTCATAAGAAGTAAATAATAGAGGCTGAAGCCATAGTGTCTTGTCTGACTCACAAATGAAAGATTATGAGTTCAGTTCCTATTATTGGAGCAGCCCAGGTCAGCTACCATTATGTATCCTTGGGCAAGGCACTATACTCCAATTACCTTGGCATTAAATAATCTACATGTGTTGCAGTGCTGTAAAAATCCAAACCAATTTCTGGTTTCAGATCATACAAGAGTAATTGGCCATTGATGGTTTTCTTGACAGTTTTAGATTTTTGTAAAATTCTAAAAATCTCGTGCCAACACATGAGCTGTGAAGACTGCTATTGAGAAGTTAGAATCTGTTATAGATTTAAACTTTGAAGATAATTATACTTGAGGAACACTTCACTGACCTCTTGGATTTCAGCAGAATGCATCACCCAGTAGTAATTAGTACACCTATTTATTCGAAATGGGTGTATTTCTTCCTGAAGCAGTTTCATAGTGCTTGACACAAGGCATTGTACTTCTGAAGATTTCTTGAAAATTTGACAAAAATGTTGGAGTTGTATATATTTGGAATTATATTGTCATAAAGCTAAATTGTCTAGGTGACTTGCTCTGTTGGAAAAACTCCAGTTTGACCACCAAACTATACCTGTAAAAAATGCAGTTAGGGAGACATTTCCACCTACCTCAGTGAATCGATTAGACAGCAGCAAATTGGAATACTTCAATATGCAGTAGTTGATTGACATGCTGAGTGGTCATTAATCCCATATGATAGATAAATCAGTGATTGACATCTGAGGTCAGTAGTCCCACATAATAGACCAGTCAGTCAGTAGTCCCACATAATAGACCAGTCAGTGATTGACATGTGAGGTCAGTTGTCCCACATCATAGATGAATCAGTGATTGACATGTGAGGTCAATTGTCCCACATGATATATGAATCAGTGATTGACATGTGAGGTCAGTAGTCCCACATGATAGTTGAATCAGTGATTGACATGTGAGGTCAGTTGTCCCACATGATAGATGAATCAGTGATTGACATGTGAGGTCAGTTGTCCCACATGATAGATGAATCAGTGATTGATATGTGAGGTCAGTAGTGCCATACAAAAGATGAGTCCGCAATATGTTCATGTCCACAATATATGTTTGTGTTAATCTTCCATTGCTGTTTTCAGGTATGTGTCAAAGGTGCCAATGTGTTTAAAGGCTACTTGAAGGATCCAGAGAAAACACAAGAAGCCTTGGATGATGAAGGCTGGCTTCACACGGGAGATATTGGGGAATGGCTGCCTGTAGGTTTACAGTTTTCAAGTCTTTTACATTGGTGTTTTCCTGGAAAAGAGATCTAAGGGAGATGTCACAATCTTTTTGACAAGATTTTGCTTTTTTGTCATTGAATTTACAACAACTTTATATATTTACTTACAAGTACAACTGGAAATAATTTTTCTTTATTAATGATTGTATCATTTTCTGTATGTGTAGTATTGGTACATAAAGAGAAAAGAACTTGTAACTGTTATCAAATACTGATGAGGATCTTGAAGAGTTGATGCAATGTGTCATTTGGATTTTTAAAAGAAAAAAGAATCACCAGAAATTATCATTTTCCAGATTCAGCTAAAAACTTCTAATGCAAGTAAATTACATGTGAATTTAAAGGTATATGTGATCATGTGTCTTGAATGGAAGACTTTTAAATATTCTATGTAAATTGCAGGTATGATTATGATTTACACAATGTACTGGAGCAGTTATGGCCAAATTACATATGCTGAATTTAGGAAGTGGGCTTTTAGCATACACATTTCCACAAATATATGGACAGATTATGCATTGAAGTTTGGCTTCATTATTCTGTTTAAGAAGTGGAGCTGAAGTTTGCCTTTCTTTTTGTTTTCATTATATAAACTGAGGCAAAACAATCCAGTCCTGCTTTTATTAAACATTTCAACATGAGGTCTGCATTCGACTAATGTATTGCAAGGTTACTTAGGATAAATTGCATTAAGCCACATTAAACTGACATTTTTAAACAACTTGGTTATTTTAAAGCTTACCATAAATTTGACTTTACAGAAATATTAGAGAAGATTTTTTAATTGAGTATGCACTACAGATGAAAAGTTTGAAAATCAGGCAAATATGTGTTTGAAGTATGGAATAACAGGTGTTAGACTATAAATAAGTGTTTAAAGTATGGAATAATAGGTGTTAGACTCTTTATACTTGTGTAAAGTATGGAATAATAGGTGTTAGGCTACAGATATGATTTTAAACTATGGAATAACAGGTGTTAAACTACAAATATGTGCTTAAGTATCGAATGACAGGTTTTAAACTACGTATATGTGCTTGAAGTATGGAATAACAGGTGTTAGATATGTGTTGAATTATGCAATGACAGATGTTAACTACAAATATGAGTTTAAAGTATGGAATAACAGGTGTTAGACTCTTGATGCTTGTGTAAAGTATGGAATAACAGGAGTTGGACTACAGATATATGTTTAAAGTATATAATAACAGGTGTTAGATTAGAGATGTGTTTCAGTTATGGAATAACAGGTGTTAGACTACAGATACATGTTTTTAAAGTATGGAATAACAGGTGTTAACTTTTTAGAGTATTAAAAAACAGGTGTTAGACTACTGATACTTGTTTTAAGTATATAATAACAGGTGTTGATATTGTTTAAAGTATGGAATAGCAAGGGTAAGACTGATGCCTGTTTAAAGTTGATACAGTTAGGTTTTGGGTACTTTGTGTGCAGATTAAAATGATTTGATTAAAAATTAAATTAAAAATGAAAATTAATGCACTGAATATCTCATGAATAGTATATTTATTGCATTTCAGAATGGAACATTGAAGATTATAGATAGAAAGAAGCACATCTTTAAATTGGCCCAGGTAACTTACAGGATTGCAATTATTACTTATCCAGGGCTTTTGTTCTAGAAAGAGATTCTCTTGAAATGGCATCATAATACCATTATTTGATGCTGCTTTTGGAAGGTCAGCAGGGTCATCTTGATTTGTCCCAGTATGTCCTTATGTTTATTTATCTGTACATCTGCCTGTCCATCCCAAGCTAGTTTTTTTTAGCACATTTACATGCAGAACACTAGATGTGGTCAAATGAAGTTTGATAGACATTTACAGTGCTCATGTAGATGACTTGATAGTTTCTTGCCGTTAGAGCATTTTTTCCTCACCTTTGAAGCATAGGAGAGACTTAATGGGATCACTTTTCTGATGGTCTTCTTCTTGTAGATGTCAACATTAAATTTTTGCATTTAACCAAGTTTCCTGACTATTTTATGTACAGTCATAAAACTTGATTGTACTCATCTTGATTAGTACTCATCACCATGGGCAAAAGTAGGATAAAGTGACCTACTTTTCCTGCCTTTTGATTCATTCAGATCAGCTTATTTGATAATGTTGTAATGTACTGTCATGAAACTTGATGGTTGTATCAGACCTGTGCACCCTCCGTATTTTTCCGTATTTAGTACGGGAAAAAATATCAAATACAGAAATACGACTTCAAGAGCTAAATCCGATTTTGTGCGAAGTAAAATAGGGAAAATTTGTATTTGGCAAGTACGAAAAACAAAGGAAAGAAGCACGAAAATAAAGCAATACAGTCAGACCCGGTTATCTCGATTACATCGGGGGTGTCAAAAAATCGTCGACATAACCGGGTCCCGAGATATCAGGGTTTAGTTGATAAATCTACTGCAGAACAATGATTATGCATCTTAAGTACCAAAAATACAGAGTTTTGTTTCTAAAAACAAATGGCATTTCTAATGCACAATAAAAATAATAATGCAATCATGCTTGGTTGCAGAAAAAAAAGATTGGACGTCTTTTAAATGAGATTAAGTAACAAGTCACACATTTTTACAACAATAAGTTACTACAACAGTGGCAGTGGTCTAAAGTTGTTTTTATTTCCCTGTGAATAGCCTCATCCCTTTGGTAGCCTCAGCAAGAAAATGGTTTTCTCATGCTATCCAAAATCTAGGCCAATTGAAGTACATGTGCATGTAGGACTATACTTTTTTAAAAAAGTGTTTTCTTTCGTTACAGCTGACTTGTGACTAGCAGCAGAATTTAACTGACCAATATTGTGCATGAAAATCAATAGTTTTTTTATCGTCAGTGGTTCCTTTACACCAGTATATGCCGGTTTTTACCGATAAAATTTGCTTCTGTACCGGAAAAAGACGGGGCTGTCGGTATTCGTGTACCGACAAACTGTAAAATGTTTGAAGTCTTTGAAGTTAACTGTCCCGACATCAAATTGTGTATGAAACCAAACTTATCCCATTCATCCCATTCATACAGTTGTAGTCCCATATTCCTCCCGACTTTGATCACTCACCATTGGCAAAAACACAGCACCAGAAGGAGGGGCAGCTAGTCTCTTTGATGGATTGCAAGACTTTGATATTCAAGACAAAAACAATACATAAAACAATACATATGAAAACACTCTTCTTTCTGTTTCAAATTCACCTTCTGCTTCTTTCCGTTTGTGTTGAAGAATATGTAATCATGGTACAGCGATCGACAATTTCAGAAAAGAAATACTGGGCACTATGGATGTTTTTTTACAATACCGTTGGTGCTTTTATTTACTCTTGTTCAAAACAAATTTATAAGGGGGAGGGGCAGCTTATCTTGGAATTTTGCGGGTTTGTATTTATAGATTATTGAGTCACGTGATCTAGCCATGCTAACGGCTTACACTCGCACCAAGCATGGAAACACTTTAACTATTACCAAATTTGTTTTAAATATGTTGTGTAAAACAAATTAGGTATTTAACCTGATAATTTTCCAAATTACATATAAGACCAAATTCGCGATGCTGTGTGGGACGAACTATATTGTTGTTGTGTTGACATGTGATAATGTCCATTTTGAACGCAGCTTATGTAAAGGTCAGAAACGCCTTCATTCAGTTTCCTTACTCTAAAGTATTGTTTACAAGAAAATCTTCTCCACTCTACGCAAGTGATAAACCATGCATTGATGAGACTGGTTGATTAGCATTTGTACCGGTAAAATTTAGTCTTCTAGCAGCTTTTTCTATCCTTGCTGGTACGAGGTACTGGTAATAGCAGAAACGCTGGATCATTTCTTGTAAAATTTCTCTTGAGATGGACGTTAAAAGTTGCATTTCGTCTAATTAAGTGGGTCCACATGTTACTTCGGACCGAAACTTATCCCCAACATAACAGGGTTATCGACTTAACAGGGGTCGAGATAAGCGGGGAGAAATAACATAACAAAGAAGGATTTTTTCGGGACCAGACCAAAACACTCGATACATGCAGGTTCTCAAGATAACCGAGGTCAAGATAAGTGGGTTTGACTGTAGCATCCCGCCGTAGTTAGCTCTGTATTAAATAGAAGGGTTGTGTGCAAAATGCTCTGCAACAGCGCTTGTGTAGAGTTCTTTGTCGTTGCGTCTGTAGTGTAAACAGTATCATGGTTGAGCGTGGTTCGGGAAATGTATTTGAAATGGTATCTATGAGGAAGAGAGTGGCTGAAGAAGAATTAACTTCAGTCATAGACACGAAGCAACGAGTAAAGCAGTTTCTCACATCATACAGCGAGACCTGGCCGTTCATTTCTGTCAGCAGAAAGGGCGATGGTTATGCCTACTGCAAACTGTGTGAAACTGATATATCAATTAGGAGTGGTGGCGGGAATGACATCTCTCGCCACATAAAATCAGAGAAGCATAAAGTGATTGATAAGGGAAGACAAATGGCTCCAATTACATCATTCTTTTCAAATAATACCAAATGTTCAACCGACTGCAACGAACACTCCCTGCGTGTGACTCGGGCTGAAGTTATGATGTGCGAACTCATCGCTTACCACAATCTGCCGTTAGCAACAGCTGATTCCTTGAGTGATGGCTTCAAACTTATGTTTCCAGATAGCAAAATTGCTGCAGGTATGTAGATATTTATTTTATTTTATATCATGTTTATCTATTTTTATGACATTTACTTACAAGGCAATTCCAGGCAATTACAGTAATCCAAAAACTTTTATACATGTATTTTTACCAAGTGAAGCACACATGCACAATGTTACACATATGTAATTTAATTACTTGTGTGTTAGTTTTAAATTTCTTTTTTTATTTTTATTTCTTTACATTATTGTAATGATGATTTTAATCACTAGATTTGACATCGTTTTTGGAAAATTCTGTTTTCTGTGTTGACCTGATAAACATGTAATTTGATTGCTTCATTTTATTTTTAGCTCACCTTGGTTGAGAAGTTTGTAAACACTAAGTTAAAATGATTGGTTATTACTAAGGTCATGTTCGGTCCACATGTTAGTCATGTTGTAAACAGCCTTTTTTATTATTCATTTCCAGCATGAGAGTCTGATTTTTAGATAGGGCTATTTTAGGCTACATGCTGAATAGCATTTTTTTTTACTGCGCTATTCAAATTGGTGATCACGTGGCCCCATCACGTGAGCCACCATGTGATCTAAAATCTCAGGTTAATACAGATGTTTTCTAGTAGATTAGTCAGTCATAAACAACACTTTTAAGAGCTCAAGGTGTTTTTAGTGTTGTTGCCAGTTGATTTTAAAGTTCTTCTGTTTTTTTTGGGATTTAATAATTTATATTCTCTGGAAAACATTCATAAGTGCTTTTCTTCATCATATTCTTGGACAAAGACATTTGTTGGAAATTCTTCAGAATTCTAAAGCAAGAATATTATTCTTGATTCATAAAATTCAACGAGGAACTGTTGACACAACAGCACACAACAGGTTCATCTGACGTCATCGTCCACCATCTTGGAACTTCGTCGGGATTCGAACTTGGATTCATTTAGGACATTTTAGTGATAGGACTTATATTTTTAGATTCCAGGATTAATTTTTGGATTATATTCACAACTGTAAGTCTTTTTTCATATTTTTACTGTGTTTTCTAGGAAAGTAAATTATTTTTGTTAAATTTTACAAAGCTTGTTGGCTTCACTCGTTTCTTTTGTTACTTTTGAACGAGCCTACACATAACAACAGTTGGTACCAGGCACCTGTTAAATTTAATCCCAGCTAGTTATTCGAATTTGCTAACAGTTACAAATTCTAAAATAGAATCAGTTTCAATGGACCATTGTTTGAATAGTTATGGTGTGAAACACCTTTACTGAACTAACTTGTATATTGTACAAATTACAATTTCTGTATTTATGTTTCAGATATGAAGTGTGGCAGAAAGAAAGCAACTGCTTTTGTGAAGACTCTGGGAAAGGCACAACAAAGGAGCTTGTCTGAGAGGATGCAGACTGCAGCCTTCACACTTTCTACAGATGGCAGTAATGATAACAGGAGCAAGCAGTTCCCCAAATGTAATTAAATCAATGGACCAAAACACAGGACTTGTTCATTCGGAGCTACTTTCCCTTCCTGTCTGCACTGGATCTGCCACAGGAGAAAACATATTCAAAATCCTGGATGGGGAAATCAATGCACACAACTTACAGTGGAGTAATTGTTTAGCACTTGCATGTGACAGTGCCCCGGTTATGACTGGTGTAATTTCCTACATTAGAAATAAGCATGACAGTGTATTCTTGGCAGGATGCTGCCTCCATGTTGTGCACAATGCAGCCCAAAAAGGAGCTAAGTGTTTACATGATGTGGCTGAGATCTTGCAGGATGTATATTATTATTTCCAGAAAAGTGAGAAACGACAGCACAAATTCTCTAGTGTTCAAGATCTTTTTGACATTGAGCAGAAGAGAATGCTCAAGCATGTTTGTACCAGATGGCTAAGTATTGGTCGTTGCCTGGAGAGATTGCTACAAAATTGGGAACCTTTGAAAACGTTCATTAAATCAGAATTTGATGATGTCAAGACAAAGTTTCATCTTCAACACAGCTTGCCGAGAGCAGTGACAAACCATATGCCCACAAGAAAGTAGAAAACATCCTGAAGTTCCTGAAATCGCCTACAAACAAGCTGTATGTTCTATTTCTGGGCTATACTGTCAAGATGTATGATGATGTGCTTGTCGTTCTCCAGTCAGATGAACCGAAGATACATGTACTGAGATAAATGCTGGTCAACCTGATTGTGAAAGTACTTTGTCGCTTTGTCAAACCAGCTGCCATGTCAAGTTGTGTGCCTGAAGCTGTTGACTTCAAAAGCAGCTACAATTTAAAAGACAACAAGGACTTAGTCATAGGTGATGCTGCCAGCAGTTTCATTGCCGACTCTGACCATAATGGTTTGAGGGACATGCGGATCAAGCAGTTCTATGGGGATGTAAAGCTGTACTTTAAGAATGTTTGCAGTTACCTGATTGAGAAGCTTCCTCTCAAAGAACCAATCTTGAGACATGCAGTTGTAGCAGATGCTTCTTTGCAACAGACAGCCAAACTGAGTGATCTAACTTTCTTCCTGTATAGATTTCCAGCACTACGTCCTCCTGGTTGCACTATTGACACTATTGTTGAGCAGTTTGCTATATATCAATATACAGACCTATCCACCTGCACCAGACAAAGAATGGATGAAACCTGGGCTGCAGTTGGCAATAAGAAGGATGAAGAGGGGGCATTGTTCCTCAGTGAACTTTCAGTTATAATGCGAGGAATATTAACCATTCCCCACAGTAATGCCCACTGTGAGAGAATCTTTTCCACAGTGCATAAGAACAGAACAGAGCAGAGGTCGTCAATGGGAGATGACACTCTAGAAGCATTGTTGCTTATTAAATCAAAACCTGTTTATCCATTTGAATCCCAATGCCAGCACTCAGTTGAACAACTACAGAAGTTGAAAAGTGCCTACTATGAAATGAATAAGACAAGTCAATGATCCTCATTCCAGAATACATGTAGCACTGAACTTGACACTGCTTTGCTGTAACCTTCAGCATCTAAGCTCAACACTGATGATCATTAATAAATTATTTTCAACTGTTAATTATTTCAAATATTTTAAATATGAAATATTTTGCATCATTTTTGCAGTATGGGTCATTGTATTAACAGTTTGGATACAAAATGCATCGGTAATGTTGTGCGTTTCTATTGGTGTGCACTTGTGAAGAATACTGAAAGCTGACATGAAATACTGAAAATATCCCTGAAAATACTGAAAAGCATTATAAGGGGGTGCACAGCTTTGTTGTATTGATCTTAGTAATCAGAGGCAAAAGTAGGTCACAGCAACATGCTTTCAATGCTCCATTGATTGCATAAAGTTTTGCATTTAGCTGAATGTCTGTCACTCTTATATGAAACTTGATGGCTTCTTCTTGGAGGAAACTACTCACATTAAGTTGCCAATTTTTTTCTGTAGCACTGCTCTGGTGGCCTAAGTGGTTAGAGTGTCTGCCTTGTATGTGGAGGATCAAGGGTTCGAATCCCAGTTGAGTCATACCAAAGACTTATATAAATGGTATTAAGTTTCCTCACTTGGCGCAAAGCATTATGAGGATAGTGTTAGGACTGGTCGGTCAGTTTAAATTCATCACATTATGCCAACGCTGCTTGACTCTGTCAGATGAAATTTTTATTGATCACTTTATATGCAGACACTGCTTGACTGATGGAATTTTAATTTATCACTTTATATGCTGATAACCTGATCTTTTGTGTCGTTTATATGGTCTTTGCTAGCTTTATTAGGCTTATACAATTTCTGGATTGAGAGGCATGCCTGTCTAGAAAACACTTAATAAAATTTGAGAACATTCTTAGAAAGGCACAAGAGTGTTTTTCTTATTTGCTATTTATGGCAACTGTATATGACCCATTTTGAAGAAAACGGACATGTTTCTTCAAAAGTGAGCTTTTCTAACAGATCATTATATTGATAACGTAGTTAGTTAATGAACCAATCTATATTCTTAAAGAAAATGGCACCAGAGGATAAGTGAAATGTTTACAGTGTGAGTTGTGGATGATAATGACAGAAATGTTAGAGCAGACTTCAAAACATGTCAGATCAGAAAATGTGACGAATCAATGCCGCTTTACAAACTTTAAAGAAGAATATAAGAGTATTGTAATACAATACCTGACCGTGATCATTGCAGAATTCCAGTTTAAGATCATTCAGCGAAAGGTATACATGTAGACCAGTTGAAGAGAGTGCTGAATATAAATAATTTTTCAGTATATTTTTTGTTTGTATTCTGGCTCTAATCCATATGGATTTTGCCCTTTGTGACAAGAATTTTGACCAGCTGCCAAGCCAGGTTAGTCGTAAAAATGTATCTTTTTCATGCCTGCTGTAATTCTAGCATGTAATATATAGATTACACTTTTTACAACCAAATTAGACTTTTTTGCCACTTATAAATACAACAATTACGCTTATATCTCTTGTGGGGTGGGGGTGGCATGTCTGGTGATAGCAGCATTGGCATCAGTAATAAAATTTTGTGTTATAATTTCAGAAAGTCAAACACATGAATTGATCACCACTTCTTGATTTTGTAATTCTGTCAGTCTTTGCCTATAAAGTTCATTAGCATATTTCCTTCAACAAAAAGACCTTTGTTATTGACAAATAACATGTATGACCAGATTAGATTCTCAGGCTTTTACAACTTTCTTTTTCTTTCAAACATATTTCAGCATTTTTAGCTGAAAATTTTGTTTTGTAAAATTAAGCAAAAGCAGCTTGAGGTAGTCAAATGAAATTTTGGAGAGCATGTTTGTATGCACATGTAAATGACTGGATTAGAATGTAATGTCATTTTAGTAATTTTTTAAAAAAACTTTTGGAAGTTTTAACTTTTTTGACATTTTTTTATCTGAAGTAGGGCCATTACTGTTTTGTTAACACAAATCTGTTTACACATTCCAAAATTGCTAGTCATAAGTTGTCTTCCTCAATTGATACATCATACACGTTGAAGATCCCATACCACAGTATTAGAAGTAAGTTACCTGACCTTAATTTGACATTGTTATATGAAGGCAGGTGAGCATGCATTGTCCACACCATCAAGAAAATAAAAAAGTGTATGCAGTCTGGAGAACATGACACTGCCATTCATTCTTTTGCAAGTTCTTTGATTGATCGGAATGTCTTTATATTAATAACCATGTATTTTATGGTGTTTATAGGGAGAGTACATTGCTCCAGAGAAGATAGAAAACACATATGTTAGGAGTCCACTGATTTCTCAGTTCTACATTCATGGGGACAGTCTTAAGGTATGCACATTGTTCTCTTGATCACTTACATGCATAACATGATTTTGAAAGACAATGTTATCTCACTATGCCATTTCAATCCTTTCTTGACAGACTTATGCTTGCCACCTGGTACAAATATTACTTTAGAAAGCACATTTCAACCAAAACCTACTTTCAATAAGTAAGATTCAGTCTTAAAATAAATTGTTGGATAAAAATTCATGGTATTCTGGTTTTTATTCTGAGATTCCGAATTTTTTGTAAAGGATGGGTTTCCTGTTGTTACATCAGTAGGGATTGTTGTCCCTGTAGTTACTTTTTCTGTTGATGCATTGTTTTCTGCACACCAAGAGACCTCCACTTTTTTATATTTTGGTCAGCCATGGCCAGTCTGCAGAATAGCTAAAGGCTAGAGTAAAGAGGCGTTAAGCTGGTGCCACTAATTAACAGTTAATCCTTAGCACTATAATTACCTTGTAAAAAGGACTGCCCCACTGACGGCTACTCTGATATGACTTCAAAGAAAAACTGATGTTTTGTTGGGTGTCCATGTAAACACTTGCAATTGTTCGGCAGCTAAATCATGCCTTATTTGTTGTAACGATTTTAAAATTAAGTTGGAGATGACCTGAATATAAATCATAAAAGTAATAAAAGCTTTTGCAGTTTGATTTGGACAATATTGTCCAATCATTGATATGCCATAATAATAATAATTATAATAATAATAATAGTAACTGCTGTTTAAGTATCTGTAATTGAGACTAGGGCACTACAATATTTCTAGGGACTGTTTTAAAGAGTGCAGAAATGTACGTCAACTCAAAAATGAGTTAGCAAAATCTATTAAATTTTTCATGAAACAAAATTTTGATGAAAATGACACTAATGCCAAAGAAAGGCAAAAAATAGGTGTAAGTTCCATTTGACTGGTGATATTTAAATACTGATATGTCAAGGTTATGTGAGTTTATCTTGACAACTGTTTATGTCTGCAGTCTCAAGTCATTTAGGTCCTATACGTGATCCAAGATTATTTTTGTCTTTTGTAAAGGACCAACAGTAAATCCCACTTCACTCCTTGGGGGTCAACTCTTGAGGCATTTAACACTGTTTGCTCCTTACTGTATATATTTTGAATTTAATTTGTGCACATATGCAGCTTGGTATACTATTTCATACCTTTTTTTTTTTATGGTTATATCTGTTTATATTTTGTATACACAGTAGAGTAATGCCATGCGTTCACTCAAGTAAGTTTCCTGGGTGTGAATTGAGCTGCTATTTTTATATTGCTTGCAGAGAAAACTAAAACTACACAGCATTCTAAATTGTTGATGATTTTATTGTTGTTGGTTTTGTTTGTTATTTTTGGGTCTTTTTTGTTGTTTTAGGGGTAAAAACAATGTACAATAATAAAGTTTAAACATAACATATTTACTAAATTTTTTCTTCTAAATTAGCTATAAAAGTTATTTTTCAGAAATGTCTGCTACTAAAGCTTTATTTTATGTTTAATATAAAGCATGTGCATTTATATATTAAAATAAACAAGATAACAGATAAGTGATAATTTTGTCCCTTTGCTTTAAATTAATTTAATATCTTAATTACCATAGCTATATTTCTTGTGTATTTCATAATGATCAGGTGGTTGTAAAATGTGGATCCACCAGAAGGAACCATCATTATTATATCTAACATTGTGGCATACTGCTGTGCAGCTAAATCAAAAACTGTCCAAGAGCCCAGAAAGAAGTCTTTCTGGGAACTACAGAAAGGCATGACAGATTCACTAATTATTGCAAAACTTCAGTTTTTCTTAATGATTGCTTGGGAAATTCAGCCTTTCCTGGCGATGTACAAAGATTAAAGCCCATGCTCCTGTTTGTTGCTTCAGATCTTGTGCTCATTGCCAAGAATCTAATGGAGAAATTTATTTACCAGAAATCATGCAGCAGGCAGCTTCACTCGATGGTATTGTAAAGATTAATGTGGGAAATGAGAAACATCATGTGGATGTTTCAAAGGTCAGCATTTGGTTCAATGCTCAGATGACTTTGCATCAGGCTAAGCTAGTCACATCTGGAAAGATGAAATATGAATTCAGGTATGCCTTTCAAAAATCCCACGTCAAAATGGTTGCAAAGCTTCTGCAGAAGTCACCTATTTCTTACCCACTATCCATTGCATGTCTTGCCTGGATCCCTGGCAGCTCAGATGGCAACATCTCAAGGAAAACAGTAGTGTACCACAAAACTGACAAGAAGCCTTTACATTGTGTCTGAGGCAGGGAGGGTACAAGAAAGCATATGTGATCAGGTCCTGAAGTAGTTTGGAAAAGGATGTGATGTTGTCACCTCAAGTGACTCTCAGACTTTTAAGGACATGGACTCTGCCCAAAACAAATTAGACACCTTTGTTATGGAAAGGTTGCTAGGAATGGAAATTTTTCTGAAGAGTGTCATTGAGTACACAAACAGGCCACAAAAGAGAGTGTTCTTGATTAAAAAAAATAGAGAATCTTTCTGAACAGGCACTTGTTGCACAGCGGATCATTGTGGACCATCTGAGAAAAGCTCAAGGAAAGAAAATATTCCAGTCACCAAGGAGATGCTTCTGTCAACAGATCCCCTACAGAAATATCAGCATTATGTGGACAAAAAGGAAAAAGGAAAACAGAAGCAACCAAAGAGGATTGAAGACAAAAACAATGATGGAGGAATTGATAATCTAAACTGCAAGAGACAGAGAATGGAGAAAGTTGTCAGCAGCAGTTTTCCAGGCAGCAGACAAGCTGGCAGATGAGGCAGAAGAGAAAGAGACACTCACACTTGTATCTCAGTCCAATGGAATCAGAGGAATTGGAAAAAATAAGAAGAGCAAGTAAAAGTTTAGAGTTGCAGCTGGAGGAGAAAGTCAAGCAGCTAAAGAGCAGTGTTTAATGTTCAGGTCCAGTTGTAATGACACTATTATCATTTCCCTTTCAGATTTCATTAACATGTATTTATTTTTTTTTATTGGTTTTTTTTTTAGTTCCTTGTAATTAAATAAGTAACTGAAGTAGAACACTTGATACAAAATGTAGTTGTTGAAAACTGGAACTAGTCCTTGAAAAAGTCATTGAAAAATCATAGGATCCCAGTTCTCTTGTATGAACCTTGAACAAGGGAGATCACTCTTCAGTGTTTGTATTTCAGTCCTGTCTTGTTGGCATTGTTGTACCAGACTATGATGTGTTGCCAAAATTTATACAGGAAAAGTTCAGTATCAGTGGAACTCATGAGGAATTGGCAGCTAACAAGGTAATTTTTTCTGTATTAATTTTTTGCTGTATACATTAAATATAAGATGCTCAGTCAAAAAGCATAATCCAGTAATATTTTTTTGTATTATTTTTTGATTATTATATTTTGATGTTTGATTTTTTTTGTTGGTATGCATATTGATGACCATCTGTGTAAATAGTGTCCTAAACTTGTGCATGTTAAAACGTTCATGTTTCGAGACCAATTGACCCTCTGAAAGAAACTCACTGCATCAGTCTAAACACTATTATTATTAAGATTGACTGTTGAAATAGCTACTTTGATCACTGTTGTCTGAGACATCTCTCCTTGTCCATTGACAAACGATGTGCTGAGTGTAGTTATCAGATTATTGGCTTCCATGTTGACCTCTGACATGAGTTTGAACACCTGCATTCATTGGCTAAGGTATAAGTAAATTTGGCATCGATTGATTTCTGCTGGAAATAGACCTTATTTCCATTGCCAGGGAATATCCTGTTAACATAAATAACTTGCGTAAATCAGTTGTGAAAGAAGGTGTTGTGTGGATTCATAATGCACATAATGAAAACCTTATTTGAAGTTTGTTTACATGAGGACAGGGAAAGTAGTTATGCAGTTGTGTACTAAGTTGCTAGTAACTACAGGAAATTTCAGGTATAGGTCTTTGCTCTGTTCATTGGTGCTCATGATCAGTAAAATAAACTAAGGTGAATCAGATTTTCAGATTGCATTTTTAATACAAACCAGAAGGTTGGTGGTTTAATATTTTAAATGTTCTCATTTTGTCAGTAGTTTAACATTCTACTGCTGAAAAGTCATGGACAGCCCTGTCAGTGTAATATATTTTCAAGGTTGTGATGCTGACGTAAATAAGTAAAATTCTGAAGAAAGAAAATTTCTCCAAATGTACAATATTGCATGAACTCAAATGAGTATATACAGCACATAAAAGTAGAGTTTGCAGATAAGAAACTTTGTTCCATGTAAAACTATCTTGATAGGCAATGTTCACAAGAGTCAGTGCAATGGAACTCTTGATGGCCAATGCAGGCGAGACTCTGTTCCATGGAAGTCTTGATGGTCAGTGCAGGCAAGACACTGTTTGATGGTACTTCTATTGTGATAGGTATTGCAGGCAAGACACTGTTCCATGGAACTCTTATCTTGATGGTCAGTGCGAGCAAGACACTGTTTGATGGTACTCCTATCTTGATAGGCAATGCAGGCAAGACACTGTTCCATGGAAGTCTTGATGGTCAATGCAGGCAAGATACTGTTCCATGGAAGTCTTATCTTGATGGTCGATGCAGGCAAAACACTGTTCCATGGAAGTCATATCTTGATGGTCAGTGCAGGCAAGACACTGTTCCATGGAAGTCGTATCTTGTTGGTCAGTGCAGGCAAGACACTGTTTGATGGTACTCTATCTTGATAGGCAATGCAGGCAAGACACTGTTCCATGGAAGTCTTGATGGGCAATACAGATGAGACTCAATTCCATGGAATTATAATCTTGATTGACAATGCATGTGTTCCATCTTATCTAGATAGGCAGTGCATACAAGACAAGTTCCATGGAACTCTTATCTTGAGTGACAGTGCAGGCATTGTATCTTATTGGGGATATTTTTATACTGTGAATGAGATAGCAGGGTTTATGTGATATATTCTTTCTTTCTTTGTTCAGGATGTGAAGAAGGCAATATTGGAAAGTATTACAGATATCGGCAAGAAGGCAGGACTCACATCATTGGAGCAGGTAACTTGTCTCCTAGGTAGTAGGTACACCTGTACAAAATATTATAAGGATCATTGATGGTTGGCAGTGTTCTGATGTTTTCTAGGGTAGGTTCAGAACATGAAGGAAGCCAAATCATGACAGTGTATGACATACAGTGTTAAACTTGTCCATTTGTCCATAACACGATACATTAGTTGGGTTTTGTATTTAGGTCAGTTATTGTTGCAGAGCATCCAGTTTCGAAGAACATATTTCTAGTTTATCAAGTGATCAGGCAAATGTTTGAACCTGTCTAACTGTGTATGATTGTGATTTTTACATGATCATATTTCCTGACAAGAACTTTTCTTGAAGTGAATATTTTGTCAATTAGTGTTTGGAGAGCTGCCGTAGCTCGGTTGGTATAGCATTGGGTTTGTAGACCAGTGGTCACAGATTATTTATACCAGACCGACCAGGCCAGCCAGGTTGGCTGCCTTGATGTGTCCTTGGGAAAGGCACTTAACTTCAGTTTCCTTGGTATGATAAAGCCAATCATGTGCACAAAGTGCAATAAAGAAAAAAAAAAACATAAAAAAATAATAAAATAAAATATGCTAAATTCTGCAGCAATATTTCTTACTGTTGTGAGTGAGTTTAGGTGTGTCACGGCCAAAATCCAACCATTTTGATCCTTTGTTTGATTACCATGATCGGAACAAAAGTAGATCAGTTTAGCTAGGTACTTATGAGTAAGATAACCTTAGCTGGTGAAATTGCAATGTTTACTGCTGGCTAATGTAAAAAAATTAAACAGAACTAGAAAGATCATGAAAGAATATCGAAATTGTTTTCTCTTTCAAACATTTTTCTCAGATATTACCCCCACACACATTCTGCTTGCAGGGTATGTGAGGCATCTTGATTTGATCCTGTCATGAGAAGATTGTTCGCATGATTACACAAAAACCAAAAAACCACTCAATGTAGAAAAAAAAATTGGCAGTCATATTTGTATTCATATGTAGATGATTGTATGTGGTTGTATTTTCAGGACATGGCAGCAATTTGTGAGATTTTACATATATTTAGCTAACCTCTACTAGTTGAGGAGAGCAATGTCAGCAGCATTGATGTTGGCATCAATGTATGTACATGTTAAAGCACATACATACATATATATAGATAGATATATATATATATATATATAAAAGCACACACACATTTCAGTTCTTTCTTCCTAGGTAATAGACAACAGTTTGTAGTGGGCTGCATAGCACCTACCCCATGGGAGGGAGCTAAAAGCTTTTGTAGAATAACGTACATTAAATTTTTGGTTAAGGTTGTGTGTTTAACTCTGGTAGTTGGGTTTGGGATATAAATACTCTTAACCTGGAATCTGGTGAGGGCATGCATCTTGACTACACCCTCATCAAAAGAATGGGTCACCAAGACCCACATTTCATTTGATTGTTTTATCAAGGGGTTTTCAGAAAAACACTATTAATATATAACTGGCTCTGCATGGTGGTTCCACCATTAGTGGCCATTACTGTCACTATCCTTTAATAAATTGCATCATTGGTATGGGATGTTCACTAAACACTTTTTACAGTATGTAATTGGATCTGAACAAAAATGGTGCGGATCTGATATTATCCAGCGTCTAGTGGTGGTGGTGGGAGGGGGGTCAGAACCTCTGATTTGGAGCTACAGTATTTGCTATTACTAGTAAAATGCTTTGTCTGTTTTGCAGGTGAAAGACATTTATGTGTATCATGAATTATTTTCTGTGGAGAATGGACTTTTAACACCCACATTTAAAGCCAAGAGGAACGAGCTCAAGCAATTCTTTGCTAAGCAAATTGAAGAGATGTACAGCAAGCTGGATTAGACCAGAGAGCTTTGGCTAGGGTCCATTTTTGGGAAAGTGTGCCGTATGAAGGCTTTTTGTTTCTTCAGATTTCTTCTACATAGTTGTTCATACATCTACTAAAAAGCAAAATGTTTAGCTTATTATGTCTGTACATCCATCTGTACATTGCCAATTTCATTTCCACACAATAACTTGAATTGTCCACCATCTACAGTTACCAGCTTTTGTGAGAGCTTGTACATGGGGTAAGGAGGAATTCTACTATTTTGGGGTCAGAGGTCAGGGTCGCTGTGACTGAAAGAAGATAAATGATTTCAGCATAATGCCTTAAGTTTTCCACATCTACAGTGACCACAACTTGTGAATGGATTATACTTGGGGTAAGGAAGAAGCCAGTTGATTTTGAGATCAAAAAGGTCAATTGTCAAGGTCATGGTTACTGCAAGGAAAAAAAAAAATTTCTGCACAATAATATTAGTTACATGTCACAATCCTGGACCATCCTTTTGTGGGCGGCTTGCACTCAATGTAATGAAGAAAGCTATTGATTTAGGGTGAGAAGGTAAAATGTCACTGTGACAGAAGGAAGTATAATTATTTTTGCACATTATATTTCTACATCACAGTTCTGGACCCGGATTGTGGATAGCTTGTACTCCTGGTTTGGAAGAAACTTATCGATTTTGGGATCAAAAGGTGAAGGTCACTGACAGAAAGGAGAAATATGGCTTTTGCACAACTGCTTACTTAATGACCATGTAACTTTACCAGAGTTTGTGAATGACTTACATGTTTGGTACAAATGAAGCCTATCGATTTGGGGTCAAAAGGTCAAAACTCATGGTCATTTTGACTGAAAGAAGAAAAATGTTTTTGCATATTACCATATGTACTGTGACTGAAGTTTGTGGATGATTTAAGCTTTAGGTACGAAGATGTTAAATGGATGTTAAAAGGTCAAAGGCCGTGGTTATTATGGCTCAAAGAAATATAGATTTTGCAGAATAAAGTTTGTTTTGGAGTAAGTATCTTGACCAAACTTTGTGGATGGCTTGCACTTGAGATAATAAAGAACCTTTTTGATTCTGGGATCTAAAGATCAGAGGTCACAGTCTTGATACGACTAATAAGAAAATAATGGTTTCTACGCACAAACTTTATTTGAAGACTGCTTTCCTTGACCAAAGGCCCAGATCATTCAGACCTGTTTGTCAATAATCTCTTGAGTCAACCATACTATGCTAGTGCATAAATAGAGGACAAGTAAATTGCATGGGCGTATAATGTGCTGTTCATGGGAATCTTGTTAGTGCCATATTTTGAACGCATTTTGCAATCTATCACAGTTTTCCAAGAAACATAGGTTGACCAAACAATCTGGCAGTTTGATCTTTCATTGAAATATTTATGAATGCTTTTTCTCCTAAAAAATTGGGTGTTGCAGTGTAAGTATCTTGCATGGGTGAGCTATTAATTTTATGTTTATCAATCCCACTATCACACCTGTTTCATGGCTGCCATAACTTTTCTGATAGTCAGACCACACTGTTCATATATGATTGAAAGAAAGAAAATTAGTTATGGTGAAGCTGCACCATATATAAAATGCTAAATTAGTTTCATTTTGAATGTCTTTCAATCAAAACAAAGAAATGTTAATTGTTGGAAAACCCACTCACATGAGTTATTAGTAGATCTGGTCTGCACATCAGTCTCAGCTTTTCCTTTATAATTAAATTTGCCCAATTATTAGAGCATCCTAGTATAGGAAGCCATGTTTTGTCCCTGGACAAGGTTTGGTAATCATGACTCCTTTCGTTAACTTCATATTACTGATTTTGATCTTTTTCATGCTAAATAAAATAATGAAAATTAAGCTACTGAAAAAAATGTGATTGTTTCGGAGAGGGTTTCTGAGCACAGTCCTGTGTCTGAGCATAGATCTTATGCTATTTGACCAAGAGAAAAACCATAGTCCATTTAGTCATAATTCTCGTACACAGAAGTATTCACGAAAACATCGTGTTAAAAGTGTACATATCAATAATAAATTCCACTTCGTATGTAAAATGTTAACCTTGAAGTCTGATAAGATTTGAGATCTGAGTTGCTGTACACAACACAATACCTTTGCATATACAAGGCTTGATTTTCCTGAATGAAATCTATTTCTTCGTCTTGATAATTCTGTTATTAACATTTGTTTTATAATGTAATAATAAAAAAGTCTAAAAAAATATGACATTATCACATAATAAAGGGAAATAATCAGAAGTTAAAAACTGAATGAGATTGAACTTTACGCATTTTTAGAATATGTATTTGAACTGGTGAGTATATTTGTTTATATATTTTCAACTGTTACTATTAAACCTTTTTTTGTTTCAATAAAATTGAGATCATACCTTGTACAGTTATTTTTCTTTTTGTGCTCACTTTGTCAGATGTTGCATATAATGTCTTTTAAGACAAATTATCAAATTTATTTCAATCTTTCATAGATTTAATATTCCTCCGAATTTTCTGGGAACAATACATTCTTGTGTAGAATGTAGGCTTAAACAGCTTAATAAATGCTTAATGCAGGTTTACTCTGCTTAGTTTTTGTTAATTGTTTGTTTAGAAATTAAGTATATTTTTTGTTGAATATGGTCAGGAATTTAGTCAACAACATAAATTATCACATTTGGTTTTATATACTGTCTTGATTGTAGCAATCATTCACAAATCATGTCACAATCAGGATGGATGCACTGCTTTTATTGCTTAATTTCTGCCTGAACTATGAGCTAAACTGCAAAGTAATCATCAGAAAACTATATCGCCTATTTTGTGCTGTACAGTTTTGGTTGATTTTGTTAAAAGTACAAATCATGAATAAAAATACCCAATACTTGAAGTGTGGGTAATAGCGTTAGTGATGGCCGTCTATCCAGCCATCCAGGGATGAGGCAGATTCTGCAGTATCACTTTAATTTGCTGCAGTTTTTTTTCTTCTCAAGTTCATTTGTTTTCCCTATAGATAGAGGTAGAAATTTATTGATTTTGGAGCTTCTGGTTCCAAGTCATGTTCACAAGATCGGTGTGATTTTCCTTTCTGCATGACTAGTCATGTTTCATTGGTTTTAATTCTCATCATACATCATAGCTTGGGCAGGGGCTTCCTATTGATTCTGAGGCTGAGGTTCAAGGTCAAGGTCACTGGAGCAAATGTTGTGATCTTTTGGGGTTTCTGCATGAAAAGTCAAGTTTCCTGGATCCAGTTTTCATCAAACTTCCTAGGTAGTCTGCACTTGAGCAGAGGCACCCCCCCCCCAGTGAATCTTGAGCCCAGAGATTGAAGGTCAAGGCCAATAAAAATAATTTTTTTAATTTTTTGTTGTAATAAGTCCACTTTCCACAATTTTCTTGCAGCCAGGTTTTATTAACTTCATTTGTTATTCTCATGTAAGGACAACTCCCTTTTGAATCTGTGATCGATATATCCTAGTTCAAGGTCACTGGATGCATAATTGCAAAATTATATTAATTTTACATTGGTAATAGGTATAGTCAGTTGAGGTCAATCTTGAAACTGTTTAAAAAAATCCTTTCTTTCAAAGGCGTATATATGAATTTAGGCACCCATGAAAGTTTTGAATTTTTGCAATACTGCAAAAAATTATTCCAGTGAAAATAAAAAGAATTCCAAGTATTCTTTAAAAATACAGTATTAAGTATCATTGAACCATCAAAATAATTCTTAACCTTTTTAAGTCAAAAATCTCATTATAGACCAGTATACTCTGAAATCATTTATTTTTGTGGACATTTGTTGCGGGGGTCCAGGGAGATAACTGTTTCATCTGTAGTTAAATTTGTAGGGTGGGGAAGGAGTCCCACAGGTTTCAGGCAAGGATTTTTTGTTTGTAGCAACAATCAGAATCGACGAAAATTTGTACTCCACTATAGATGTTGAATTTGCAGTACTTTATACTTCACATGAACTGCTGGAAAATTCAGCTTAAATATTTTTTTATATTGTGATGCAGCAGTAAAAAAAAAAAAAAGACAATAATTGGAGAGGAACATAGATGTGCATTAAATTCCTTGTAAGCCCATTCATGTGGAAACACAATCATACAGACATCTGGGAAAAAAGAGAGTACAACAATTTTGATCATAATTTTGTTGAGTAATCATAATTTTGCAATTTAATATTTTGGGCTTCATGTTAATTTTCATACATCTTTGTTCTTTACTTTTGAAAATTGGGTTCAGTGCTAAATTGGATCAGATTTCTTGCTTGTAAAAATGTAAATGACTACTTAAGTTTTCTTCATCTGACAAATGTGTTTGTGTGCTTCAAAGTTTCAGCTTTTTAGATATATTAAATGGGATCTATAGCAGTGTTAGAATTGCAGCATTATGTGGAATATTTTTCATATAGTTATTTTTTTTTCTTCAGTTTTGAATTGAATTTAGAATCAATTATGGTTTGCTTGTATAAAGAAATCACTCTTATGCTATTTAGAGTTATCATGAAGTTGAGTTATTGAGTCTACACATGAATCGCAAATTATGGATAAGAAGGTCATAATTACCCTTGAGTTCATAAGCTGAAGCATGTCAGCACAAATGTCTATTTTTGTTTCCTGTTTTTTATTGATGATAAAATAAAAAACTAGGATATGTTGTATAATAGGAAAAAAAACTATGCTATATGTAATAAATTATCATATCCAGAGATAACAGGATATGTTGTATAATAGGAAAAAAAACTATGCTATATGTAATAAATTATCATATCCAGAGATAACAGGATATGTTGTATAATAGGAAAAAAAACTATGCTATATGTAATAAATTATCATATCCAGAGATAACAGGATATGTTGTATAATAGGAAAAAAAACTATGCTATATGTAATAAATTATCATATCCAGAGATAACAGAATATGTTGTATAATAGGAAAAAAAACTATGCTATATGTAATAAATTATCATATACAGAGATAACAGGATATGTTGTATAATAGGAAAAAAAACTATGCTATATGTAATAAATTATCATATCCAGAGATAACAGGATATGTTGTATAATAGGAAAAAAAACTATGCTATATGTAATAAATTATCATATCCAGAGATAACAGGATATGTTGTATAATAGGAAAAAAAACTATGCTATATGTAATAAATTATCATATCCAGAGATAACAGGATATGTTGTATAATAGGAAAAAAAACTATGCTATATGTAATAAATTATCATATCCAGAGATAACAGAGCAGCTATATTCAGAATGCCAGTAACTGGTGTTTATGTGGTATTTTTCTTTTTGTTACAAAGGAAGAAAGTTGTACACTGTGTCCATTTGGTTTTAGTGCATCATGCAAGCAGAGGGTGAGACAAGAGATTCTTTATATATTTGTTTCATGAGTAGATTGCATAATCTTTTTGCTGCGTCTTTTGTGATCCATCATAAGATGCTAGTCTATATGTATGTTTTAGTAGTTTCTGTTGAAGAAAGATGTGTGTTGTTGTTAATGAATGCCAATTTATATGATGTCTTTACAGGACTTAAATTGTTTTCAGATGAATGGGATCTAGTGCTGCATTAAATGATATATTAATGCAAACGGTTTGAAATAAAATCCGAAAGGAAAGGCTCCTCTTGTATGAGCTGTAATAATTCCATACCATTCTATCTTCCACAAATGCAAGTACCGTATTTACTGCATGTTTTCGGACATTGTTTGTTTTCGGACACCGTTTTTTTTGGGCAAATGTAATATTTAAATGCCTTATAATTTTTCGGATGTTGCTCCACTATAATTTTTTCTACAATTTATGTTTTCGGACACAATCTAAGAAGATCTACTGCTTTGTTTTAAAGTAAAATTCACAGTGTGTTTGCCATTAATTTAACTGATACAAAGTTCGCTTCATTTGGTCGTTAATTATTTAATGTGATCACGAACTTTAATGGATTGGTTGTCAGTGTAGACATCGTTACACACAAAACCACTTCACGCAGATGTGACAGTTATGGCTTTGATTAGAAACCATGATCCCTGCTTTATATCATTAAACAATACATCAGAGAGTAGGTATGGATTAGTAAATTCATTGGCATCGTGCAACAAAACAAACCCGTTATCCCCAAGGCATTATGTACCTCGGGTTTAAATGCAGTTATTGTTCTACAGGTAATAAACCTCTTTGTAGATGATAAATATTGATTGTGGGTTCAACATGTTCGGTACATCATGTGCTCTTTTAATGAACTCCAGATGGCTGCCCTTTATTTCCGAACACACCTGTCAAAGAAATCCCACAAATTATCGTAGGAACAATTATCACCTAGACACCCTGAAGTCTCCAACATGCATCAAAACAATCTTTGAGCAGTCGATTGTTTCGAGTCGGCAGGCTCTACTCATTTTGAAGCTACCCTTGGCTGGGTGGGAAACAAAAAGAAGAGAGAACCACAACAAATAGATCACCTTTATTTTAAAAAAATACCAACATATTAACGACTCGTATATTGCAACTTGCTTGTTATTTTTTCCCTTCCTAGGCGTGTGTAAAACACTCACCCCATATGGAGCCTCTCATCCTTGGTGCTCTAAGATTAGCCCTCATACATGTACCGGTATTTCTACTCTCGATACTAAATGTTTCTGTCATAAATATCTTCCGAATTATAATTCCAAATTTTTTTTATTTAGTTTATATTAATATCTTAATTACACAGACATAAAGCTTGCATGCGTTTGCAAGGTAGATTTTATTGATCACTGATTAGGCTAGTAAAGGGTTAAACACGATTACTAATATGGCGGTTATTTTGGAAAATACGCACACAGTCATGGCTCTAATACATGTGTAGCTGCGTTTTCTGGTGGATGGACATGTATCAGATAGACAAAATAGGCAAGTAATGCCTGTTTTTCATTCATTATCCTTTCCGTGGTGTTAGACAAAATACTTGTTTTACTTCACGGCAGCACGTCGTCATGTGAGCTAATGGTAACTTCGTTACAGACGGGTGGAGGGGACATAAATGTGTCTTTACCTGTTTGTTTTCGGTACCTAATTAAAGAATTTAATTTGTATTCGGACAACAAAAAAATTATTTTTTGCCGTCCGAAAACATGCAGTAAATACTGTAGTATGCATTTAATTGATCCTCCAAATGTCAGGGTGCATGTAGTGTTAAAACTACCACAGTTTTCCCTTTGCAGGGGTAACCTGGCTCCAACTTTCTAGCCGTTTCTGGTCTTTTACCATTTCAGCAGTTTGTTTTAAGCATCTATTTTTGGTTTTGTCAACAATTCTACTTTGTACAAAAGAATATTTTATTATTTTTTGAAAATGATAGTTACAGCATCCACACCTCCTGGGTTATGCAAGCTCCTGGCCATTCTTGGGTGCCTAAAATTTACATTATGAGAGGCTAAAACTTGTGAAGGCAAATCATGCTCATACTGTGGTGGTGGTTGTTGTCTGATTAATGCTGTTTTCCAGGACACAATAGGCTATGCATGGCAGCATGTTTAGCTAGTGGAGGAAAACCACTGGGAGAACCACCAACCCCCCAGGAAGCTCCTGGCAAGCTCTCTCAAATACCCACATTGGCCAAGCCCGAGATTCGGAAACCACCATATTAAAGGTGGACAGACGGGTATAAAATAATTGAAACCAATGTAAAAGAAATTCTTTTATCTATTTTTCAGATTTGATTTATTCACACATTTTAGATGTAATGCCAGATTCCATTCACTATCCCATTTGAAATCCACAAAAGTTGCTATTCTTATATGAATAAAACTGTTGAACCTTTTTTAAAAATATATTTTTTGCAGTGTCAGCTATACGTAAACATTGGAATTACAAGTGATGATTGTTTTTTCATATGCCTACAGATGTGTGGTATGTAATAGTCATCTAGTCATGTTGGACACTGGACATAGCTTTCCTATTTCACTTCTTCCTTTTTATTGTTGTCTGTATTTCCATCACGTTCCATTTGGAACTTTAAATGAAATAAATGAGTGTAGAAATCTTAGGTGACGTGGAAGTAATTGAATATTTTGTACGATATGGCAGGTTTCAATAAAAATGTCATTGATCTGAGTCCCCATAACATCAAGTTCTTTATGATATTTATTATATAATCATTTTATTTGAAAATGCTTGGTAATCACAAGCGTTATTACTTTGTTTTTGTTGTAAAAGTGGGTTATTGTTTTTTTTACCGACAATGTATTGACATGTAGTACTTGCTTGCCTTTGACTCGTATGTCTTTAATTATGATGGAAAATGTTCAAGGAAAAAGGTGGTTGTTTCAGATGTGCTTTTATAAATGAAGTAGGATAAACTGTTTCCTGTGTAAATGAGCATACAGCAGAAATTACAATATTTTTTTTTACCTTGAAATCCACTATTGATATTACAGTAGAATATAAAGTTCATCACAGACATCCAGGGGTGAGCTTTTTTGGCAGTCTGAAAAAAAGGTGTGTTCTGAATGAGAATTAACCAACCAGAAACATGGTCTTGTTCACATGTGAAAACAGCTCTTTGGGAACAACAATATTGGCCACTGTGTCTGCTGTCATGGTTCTGTCCATCCAAGCATAAACCTTGATTACACATTGGTCAGAAGAATGCTGTCATGTGACCATAACCAAGGACATCAAATGGGTCAACTGATTATCAGAGTGAAACTGATTCCTGGTTAGAGCGATCAGAATAATGCAATGGTAATTTGTTTGTCATAACTGTATTACCTGAGAAGGACTCAAAAAACTGCAGGTACTAAGCATCATATTTTATTGCTCTTTAGGAATTGTGGCATTATGCAAAAATACATGATTTGATACTTTGAGAATTAAACATTTACCACAGATGGAAGGACTGTAATTCAGAACACATTATTTTAGACAGTTTATGGTTAAAATAGACATACATCTCTGTAACAAGTACAGTATTCACACATCTTCCATCCTTGTTGATTATTTCTTTGGCATGTTTTATTTGTCATCATCTGAAATAAAAGAGCTGATTCAGAAGGAATGGAATTTTGAAATCTGAATTTATTTAATAGATTTTTAAGCAGCATTACAAGATGGCTGATGCAACTTTGTTGAAAGTTGTAATGCTCACACAAAGCATGCTAATACTACAGTAAATGATTAAAATCATACTTTATACTCTACCAACATGATTAAACAGGAATGACCTATAGCATCTTCCATGTTCACATAGAGTACAGTATGTATGTTGACATTAGAAGTTTGCAAATTAGCCAGTGATACAACTGAAAGAGATGTTCTTCTGGAATTGAAAATTGAACTGGACAGCCATTTTAAACGGGTTATTCATACACATGAGTTTGAGATTTTCATGTTTATCATTGCCATTTTTTCGTCTGTCTTTAGTCGGTTATGCATATACATCATAGCACATCAGGATGAGTATATATGTCAGTACTAACCTAACCTTTCTGACACTAAATGTTGCAATCATAAGTGCTTTTTATACGGATATCTCTGCTATTGTTATCCTTGGGCATTGTGATGTTACTTTCCACATTTAAGAGAATTCAGCCTATGTTGGCTTGTAAATTAAATATAGACTGGATTGAAAACCATGCGTATAGTATACATATGTACACATGTTCGTTTTTGTAAATGGTTATTTTTCTTAGTCCGCTTTTTTAAATCATGCTTTTACAGCTCTAGTCACAGGACTATGAACAGTTGATGCCTGATGTGAAGCACAGTCATGAAACACAGGAAGGTTATTTGCATTCATTCACATAGCATGCTTATGATTTGGTTTCAAACTACATCCAATCAGGATGTACTTATTTTATTTGAAAGGAGACTGAAGTTGCATTTTAATGAACATCGGACTGTCACTTTTAATATTTAAGAATCTCATTTGCACTAGTTTCCTTCAGTGGTATTTTGAAACAGAGTTTATTATCTTAATGCCCTATAGATAAGTTTGAAACGGACTTTATTGTGTTAATGCCCAGTAAATGGCAGTTTGAAACACTTTATTTTGTAAATGCCCTGTCAACGGCAGTTTGAAACAGACTTTATTGTGTTAATGCCCTGTCGATGACAATTTCAAACAGACTTTATTGTGTTACTGTCCTGTCAATGGCAATTTCAAATTCTTTTCTTTGTCTCAATGTTATGATTGTGTCAGGCAGTTTGTTCATAATAAAATGACTTTTGTTTTCTATATATAAAGATTAGGTTTATTTGTAGAGTTTACGATTAATTGTGACAAGGATTGCTGTTCCAGCATAAGCAGTCATCTTAAAACTGTGTGATATTATTTACTCAGAAATAATGCCTGCTTTTTTAAGTCAGTCATACTTATTGTCAATTTAGAGCTAGAAGTAGAATACCCTGTAGTCATTACTATAGAACAGTAGAATCTTGACAAGTAGGCAAAATATAGGAATTGGTATCTCTGTCTAATCATCTTTCCTCACAGCAAGGGCCACAACTACATGTATTATTTTAACAAGCCTATCGAGTCCAAACTTGCAGAATGGATGCATCATAGGAAAAATGTTTGATGCACCTGGGTTGCTGTGATGTATATTCCTGGGTTTATTTAAACATTGCTGAACAATCCTGTTAAGGCTTTATATCCAGTACCTAGTCATATGTCGTGGACCACAAATGTGTGGCTGTTATCTAAATTTCCATTTTTATTTCAACCAGATTTTAAAATACTAAGATTCACATGAGGAAAATCTTACAGCTCCTGCTCTCTAACATCTCTTGTTTTGTTGCATTATATATTAATGAAAAAAATACATATAAAGATATTTTCCTCTGTTATAAATTTTTTTTTAGTTGTCACCATCTTGCATCTAGCCTCATAGAAAAGGAGCAGAACTAATGGAACATTTCTTTGAGTAATGATGAACTGGAAGGATATCTTACTTGCATTTAAAATCAGGACCATATTATGCTTGTCAGGCAAGATTATCAGGTTTTGATCATACAGAACATGGCTAGTTAAAGGTATCAGGTGTGTAATCAGCTGGTTTCAAACATCCTAAATTAATGTGCCGATTGAATGAGCAGTTTTGTTCTACTTCTGGTCATTCTTGCCCAAGTACTACATTCTTGTTTAATATGGATGGACACTTGGTAAAACTGTTGTCCTGTCAACTTCATGCATTATATTACTGTTGTAATTCATTGAAATATTATTGTTGGAATTCATCAAAATAAATGGTAAAAAAAACTGTAGGAAAAAGATACATCTTTTTTGGTGCTCATTTGGGAACACAAAGTAAAGAATATGAACCAGAAGGATACAGTCCTTCACTTTTTTAAAATGTTTTCATACAGGAAGCCAGATTTTATTTACTCACAAGTCAGATCCAACTGCAAACAGCACAGACCCAGATCTGCCATCCCATAATGTGCCAACAGATCTAGGTATATGCAATTTGTTAGGAGTAATCAGTGGAACAAACAACGTAGACCTCAATATGCCATTGCAGATTTCACTGGCAGATTAAGTCTGTTGTTTGTAGTTGGACTTATAAGCGAGTATATATGGTACTTCTTTTTACCCACCTGCCTATTTATTAAAATATTGTGGATTTTTTGTATTTGACAAGAAACTTCATCATTCCTAACTGTACAGTGTGTTCTGTTTACATGAACTTGACTCATCATTTTTAAACTTACCTAGTGTTCCGTTTACATGAACTTGCAAATGTAATTTATAACCTTATCTAGTGTTCTGTTTACATGAACTTGCAAACTTCATCATTTCTAAACTTCTCTAGTGTTCTATACATAAACTTGCAAAACAACAGAAATAAATCATGAGCAGCAATAGATGGAAAGTAAACTAATGCCTAATGATCCAATGATGTGTTGAACTAATTTCTTTTTCAGGGGACATCTTTTCTGTACGACATAATTGTTAAAGATACCCTATTAATTGACATGTGTGTGCTTGACTAATTCTTCAATGTACAATCATTAGAAGAGTTTTTTGATGAATTAAATATTTTAGTTCTTGTTCAGTCTTGTTTCTTCTATTAAGAATAAAAATAATGGCTTCCAATTATGGGTGTTCATTTCTTAATTATATTTACTGCTGTGGATACTGTCGGAATAGATCCAATATAGTATTTTCATGCTTTTGATAAACTTTTGTGTCGGTGTAATGATTATTTTTGTATGGAATTACATTTAAATTTATGAGTGTAATATCAGTAATACAATACCTGTTGCTGTTGCAGAAAGATAAGCAAGTAAGTATTACAGCTTTAAAATTATTACTCCCCCCTCACCTACATAGTCCTGTCAAAACTTCACATAGTTTGTGAGTTAAATTCCATGCATTTATAGGTTAATCAAGAGCAAGTTACTCTATGGCCGTTTGAGTTGATTTTTAGTCAAAGTGAAGAAGTTTACTATATTTTTCACCCAGTGAAAGTAATAAGATACCTGCCACCAGTTTTCTATAGTGACCCATTTTTGAGGTTTTGCAAAAACCAAGTTATCATGCAAAATTTACTGAAAATATTTTTGTTTGATTATTTTTGTTAACTTTAATGAGCATATCATTTATTCTAATACTATTCAGCTCAAAGGTTTATTAAAACAGCTGTTTTCAAACATTCTAAATTTTGACCACTCTATTCTCACTTTTTCCCACCACCATGCTCAAGACTAAC
>JAECUM010010342.1:30756-42265 GCA_016617855.1 Megalonaias nervosa | reverse complement strand
TGTGGGCTTTTCTTTTTCTTTTTCTGAGGCTGTGACCTGGTCTTGACACCCTTGCTCTTTTTCTTTTCTTCTGGGTACGTTTGGGTGTGGCTTTTTTCTTGGGGACAACTTTGGGAGCATTAGGATCCCATTTTAAGAGGGAACGAATGATGACACCTCCTAAAGATCCACTTCCTCCAGGTTTCAAAATGATTTGCTTTTTGGTTTGAGTGTCGATGCGAGAATCGGCTAGTTGCGTCAAGGCCACTTTGTTTCTCTCAAAAAAACGTTTGGTTTGATGTGGAATCTGAATGATGCCTTGCAGTAATTGACGTGCTGTCACCGTAAACCATCGTAAGACTTCTTTGAGACTAGCTTCTAGGACACGAGCACGTATTTGTGGATTTTTTCGCGACTGATACCGTACAAGGCACGAATCAATTTAATGGGAAGATGAGACTGAAGGGACGTCATGTTGACAATGTGTGAGACAGAGTCCAAGTGACCGAGGTTTTTATAGATCTTTTGGGGTGATTAAGTCGACGACGGAGACGTGTACACGATAGGTCCTCCGTCTTGGCACCAGGGGTGAAACAGATGGGTACGAAATCGCAAATAATCGGGAGTAGTGGGTTTTAAATCCACGAGTAAATAAGCGTGTGGAGTTTGAGTGGCATCGTCGTACGCATGAATCAGCCAAGGTGTTCCTAACTGTTTGGCTAAGACTTGTACTTGCGATTTATCTCTAGGGCTTTTAAACAACACCAAGTAATGAGCATTGAGACTGATGGTACGATGGGCTTTACTTTGTTGAAACAAATTTTGGGTAATGTAAATGACACTGGCATTACGATGATGCCTTTTGCGCGTAAACCAGAGTTTAATTTCTTCTTCGTCTTCTCCTAACATGTCGTCAAAAATAACCAAATGAGTTTGACTAGGGTCAGACACGATTCCGTCGTCTTCGACAGGAATGCCTTCCACAAAGACGATGGAATCGCCTTGACTCTCTCGCAGAAGACTGTACGCCGATTGCCACTCTTTATAGCACCACACGATTCGTTGAGGAGGACGATCGATCAAATGATGTTTATGTTCGATCAAACGTTTGACAAATTCGGTTTTGCCTGAACCGCTAGGTCCAGCAATAAGCATGTTAAAGGGATGGCGAAGATACAAGGCCTCCCAACTAGTCCGCTCTACGTGTTCGTCAATGACTTTGACAGTGGAGGAAGAGGGAGCAGAGACAGTAGAGGTAGCCATAGTAGTAGTAGTGTAATAAAATGTCACTTGTGACACGAAGACAGACAAGACAAGAGTTTTTATACTTTTTCAGGACACGTTTATTGTCATCTTTATTAGTGAACAACACGAAAGACAAAAATACATAAAAGCCATATGGTTAAGTACAGGAATAAAAACACAACAAAACGACCATAGTGGAATATAAACAAGTCTCTGTACAACATTTTTTGTGATCAAGAGGTGAAATCGTAGGAGTAGTGTGTAATGTTCTGAGAGTCTGTACATTCCTTGGTTCAGTCACACAAGGGTCCTCCCGAAATGGTCTTTCAGGAATGTCAGTGACAGTCCTGTCTTGAAGAGAGTGGTTTTCCTCGGTGACAGACTGTTCTTCTGGTATGGACACTAACACAGGTTTAAAAGTGACTTTTTTCACGGTACGTGTTAATGTTTTAGGATGACAAATCTTGGGCATAGTGTGCCACTTCTTTAGCCCAAGCCTCAAACCCCCAACTTTTCCAGTCACGTACATCTGTCCAGTGAGGGTGTAAGTCACAAGCTACACACACGTCGTCGTACACATCTTCAGTACCTAAAAGTTGACGAATCTTGTTTTCCCGTAGAGGTTGAGAAGTATCCAAATGAAAGCGCAAAGCTTTGAGCAGAATGAGTCTCTCGTGGACATTTAAAGGGATCACTTTCATATTTTGTTTTGGAGTAATAGGTACTGTTCGTAAAGAGTCCACAAAGAATCAGCTGGTAAACGAAATCCCAGAAAGCAAGTCACTAAGACACACACTACACGTCGACCCCAATTCAATGGAGACAGTTCTCGTAATAGGTGTTGGTAATCCTCTACCGTTTGAATACTGTCATTGATTTCCTTCCACGGAATCTGTTGTATCACGAATGATAAAGGTCGTGGCATGGTAGAACGTTTTTATACCCTCTTTTTTTTTTTTTTATAAGTGTACTTTTTGCACAGAAGTGGTCGTATTCCGTCGGCGTATTCAAAATATTTAGTCACTAACTTGCACATCACACGTCGTTCAGAAGTTTCCTCTTCAAGTAAGTTTACATTGTGTACAAGATTTTGGTAACCCTCTAACTCTTCTTCTGGAATTCGATGCAGTAAGTGTACCTGGTAGTAAAAATAATCACTATCAGCAACACAATTCTTCTTGCTCACGAGTAGTTGATCAATGTCTGACCACTGGAACACTTTCATCAGAATCAATCCTCTTATAGCATTTAGGTACCAGTGGTTCCAACATCGGTGACGTAACGGATGCAATGATTCTTTTCTTTTCACTTGTATTTTGACGAACTCACAGTAAATGCATTCTCTCAATTCCACAGGCAAAGCACGAATGTTCTCTTGTAAAGTATCCATAACCATGTCAGTCAAACACTTCTCCTAGAGCGAAAGTAATGAACGTAGTGGGTAATTTCTGACCACTGCCATTCCAGGAAACGGTCAAGAATGTCAATAAAATCTTCAAATGTAAATGGTCTAAAGCGAAATAGTAGAACGAACGCACACTTGATCCAGACAAATCGGACTTGTTTGTTGACTTTGGTCAATTTCCTCTTATGAATTTCTCGACACAAATGTTCTACAGTCACTAATTGAGATTTGACTCTGGCAAGTCCCTGCCATATGTCCTTGTAGATCTTCTCTTGCAATTCGTTTGGTAATCTTTGAAGATTATTTTTTACATCGGGTTTAAATACTTGGCTAGGGATTGTCCAACGTTGGACTCCTAACTCCGTAGCTAGCTTTTTACACAACATGGTAGGGTCACTTCAATGACGAGGTCCCACTAAAGGCAGGTAGTGACACTCTGGAGACCATTGAGCATGTTCCAGGTAAGCGCAATCTTTCTTCCCCCACTGGTGAAGTGAGACACCGCAACTGAAGCACTTGACTTTATCTCCTTCGCCCAAGTAGATAAATCCAGCTCTGGCTAATTCTTCGGGGGTAGGTCCTCCTAGATATTTTGGCCATTTTCCTTGGAAGGTTTGCAATCGACTTTCAAAATCACAGTATTCTGGCAAACGCACAGGGAACGAATATTCGTCTTTCACAGGTTCATTTCGATGAGGGTACGGTGAAATCCTTAGGAGTTTGCTCAGTTTTACATGACATCCGTAGGGTGGTAGTCGCTTGGTTTCCTGTGGAGGTGGCCATCCACCATGAAAACCAGTAAAGTGAAAAGGTGTGCGATAACGAGTGGCATCGCTTTCACATCCGTCAGGTTTGACACGTACAGCATCACTTTCCATGGTAGGCATGGTAGTAGAAGTAGTAGTTATAGCAAAGTTCCCATGATGATGTGGTACTGAATCACTAAGGTCATAGCGTACGGCATCCCTACCATCGCAAGGCACAGCATCGTACTTGAGTTTACTCTTACTGGATACTTGCTGTGTGAATGGATTCATCTTTCTCGCTTAGCAATGGTAGTCACAATGAACTATCGACCTTGAACGTTGTCCCTTTTATATGCTGACCAATATCGGCATGACCGTACGGTAAAGTGAAGTGATTGGGAAGCCGAACTCGCTTCTGGTACACGATTTGATAAACTTTTTCCAAGGGTCGACTGACGATTTGGTGTGTGGGTAAACGTACAATCTTGTGCGGTTCGTGGGTGGTCACTTTAAAGTTTCGATCCTGTCCAGACTGCAAGGCTTCTTTCAATATGCTAAAGTTCACCACTCGACTGGTGCGATAATTAAGAGTCAATCCTTTCACTTTACACTCCGTGTGCACATCTCCTTGATTGTTCCGGTATTCGTAGCCGTAATTTTTGGGACCGCCACTTGCAAAACTGAGAATCTTGTGGTCGGGATGCTCGTCCGTCCAGGCTCCTAAACGGTCTCCTTCGATGACAGGGTGAGGTTGACCCAGGCGATCAATGTAGATGCAACTGTCCGTGTCAAAATACAGCACACGATCTCCTAATAGTTCTAAAGCTTCGTACAGTTTTAAGCGAGCATGGGCTGTCACGTAAGCCGCAATGATGACATTTCCAAATTCGTCGGCTTCTACAAAGTCCAGTTCTTCTTCGTAATTGACTAAGAGCAAGTCCTCACGAACGACGTCCACGTGTTTCATGTATTTGGTTTTGTCGTGAATCATCTGCAAGTATCGGAAAGGTTCTGTCAAATACTCCGTCTTGGGTAAACACGGTCGTTGTGCCATTTTGCCCCACAAACAATTCAACATCACTTTGGCAAACGATCGCCTTCCTTCGTTTTTCTCGATGTGGTCTAAAGTGATGCCTTCCTGCTTCCAGTATTTCTCTTTGAACTTTGTTTGGTCGTCGGGAGTGTGACACCAGGAAGGATATCCGCTAGCTTCTTGTTTCAGTTTCAAAAAGGCATTCACGTAGTCTGCAAAAATGCCTTTTTGAGAATCGTCGCCCTTGTGGTATTTTTCTGTCTTGGGAAAGTGGTAAATTTCGTACACTTCTAACAGTTGGTATCCCAAGTCCAGAGCTTTAAACAATTCCACGCTGACCCACGTTCCCGTCAAGGCTCGTTCTTCCTGAGTGTGCTGACAAGGGTGGTCTTGGTTGCACGTTTCAGCACAAGTACGACACAAGGGAAACATCAGTTTTCCTTGGCAATGATGTGGTAAAACGGGATGGTACAAGTTCGTGGGAGGCAAGACTTTACACTTGATCAATCCTTCGTATTGTCGAATATTGTCCACGTCGATGTGTTCCGTCAGCAATTGTGGGTGCCCTGCGGGAAAGTGACAATATTTGCACACGTACGGATACAGAGAACACACATCCAAGTATTTGATTTCTTCTCCTTTCTCCTCGTCGACTTGGTACAGCAAACAGGTGGCATTCGTCCGTCCTCCGTACAAACTGTCCCGCGGGTTCAGAGGGTCCACCAGCTTGTAACTTTCCACGATGCGCTTAAACTCGGGATCGGTTTTCAATCGCTGATCGTACTCGTGTTCCCACATTTCCACTACTTGGTATCCTTGCTCTTCTAACTTCAAGCGTCGCTGACAAGTGGCCTGGTACAAGTCTTCCATGGTCCGTTGTAAAAACTGGTTTTTAGTGTCACGTTGAGGGTAGCAGATGGGACATCCGTGAAATAAGCACCCGTTAAACTCGTACACGATCTTGGGGGTTTCTAAGTCCCAGCCATCTACCGAATACCTTCCGATGGTCTTTTCGCCTCCTCCGTTGCGAGCGTGTTGGATCCATTTGTCTTCCTTCTCACACAAGTAATGTAACCAGCGTAGGGCTTTGACCGAGTATTGACGTTTGACAAAATTAGTCGTTTGAGGACTGATGACAGCTAGGGTGTTTTCGGGCATGAATCGTTGACGATACACTAAGGAACACGCTTTGGCAATGGTGCAAGCTTCTTTCAAAGGATCGATCCCTCCGTGTTCCATGAACAGTTCTCGAAATTTTCCACAGCAGCGACGTAAAATGTCCACGTCGGAACGACAATATTTTAACATTTCTTCTTGAAAGTCAAAAGGGTCCGAAGCGTGAATCTGGTACCATGCGTAGAAAGCTTCTCGTTGTTCGGTACGCATGTTGTCGGGGTCATAGTAGTGAGCCTCAGGCAAATGGGGTAGAACAGCGTGTTGATTGGCTTCGGTATTGAAAAAGTGTGGAAAATAGCCTTTGGCCATTTCTGTCATGCCAAACGTTTTAGGCATGCGGCTCAAAGGCATAGCCAAGTAACTCATTGAATCTTTAAACTGTACTTGTCCCACTTGCATGGAAATGATTTTGACTCCGTTCAAAGTGACTTTCGGACGTTCGGTACTTTGTTCCGTATAGTATCTCAACAGAAATTGTCCATCGTATCCCGAGAAATTGTGAGCCATCACCGTGGCATGGCGATGACAATCTCCGTAACGTTCGATATCTTCTTGGCTCCACGTCTCGTCGATAGGGTTTAAGATCCATTGGGCAAAATCGGCCAGTGTGTTCGATCCCCGAAAGATTTTTTCACGTCCTCCAGGAATCTTGCTGCAGTAAGGGCAATGAGTCAAGATAGGCTCTTGGATGCACTTCTCGCACGCTCGGTGAGCCACGCAGAAATTAGGAATGTGAATGCCAGTCTCTTGCATGCATTCGAAATCGAAAAAGATGAAATTCCCTTTCTTCTTCTGGTCATTCTCTTCTTCTTCTTCATGTTTGGAATGGTATTTTTGAATGTAGCATTGGTGTTCCAAGTCCACGGTTTGGCGACAAATGTGACATCGCTTCTTTCCTGAACAGACGTGCGCCTTGGCATTGTTGGTACGTATGCCTTGTCCACAAGTAGGGCACAATCTCAAGAGCTGACAAGCACATTTCTGCTGTGAACCTTGCGTCTTTAGGTGTTGTTGGTAACAGGCAGGACTGACAAACGTGCGCTGACAAACAGAGCAATGCACTCGTTCTTGTCCTTCGTCCAGACAGGGTGTAGAAGCTAAACATCCTGAGCATTTCGATCCACAATGCTTGTGTTGCTCTCGATTGTTATAGCCATAGTCACATTTCTCACAGTAATAAGTGTATGACAGGAATGCAGTGATACTGGTAATGGCATCAAAATGTTCATCGTGATGATAGACGTGAATGTATTTTCCGTCTTTAAAATCTTGACCTCGAAACAACAGAGGTCCGCGCACTTCTTGAGGGTGAACTTTCAAGGTGTAACGTGGAGCCAAGACGTCTTGCAACTTTTGCATTTCAGGAATGCCACAGGGTGTGTCTTTAGCTAACCCCGCTTGCTGTAACAGGAGTTCTGCTTCTTTTCGTTGTTTGGCTCGGTCCGATTGTTGAATAGTTTTCCAGGCTCTTTTCCATTCTACCGTATCGTTCTTGTCGGCATACGTTTGTCCCACCACGATGGCACGGGCTAAACACATCTTGTCTTTTGGATTGTTAATTTGGACGAGACTACGCTTGAGGTTACGCAAGTTGTCTACCAACATCAACTTTTTTTTACCTGTCCCTTGGGGAAGAGACACGTGGGTCATGTACAGTGTCGCTTTTCCGTCCGTGATGTGAAATTTGTCGTTGGATTGTTGTACGTGTTGAATCTTGTCCATGATTTTGGAAGGTGTCAATTCTGTTGGACTGCTAAACTCGATCCAAACGGGAGACTTCAAATTGTCGTGATGAATAGAAAGTCTCAAGCGATCGTCTTCTTTGGCTCGACATTGCCGTTTTAGTGTGGTTAACAAAGAATCCCACACATCGGTGATGAACCCTTCTGCTTTTTCCAAGGGTACGTCAGACTTGAAATCTTTAAATTTCACTGCGTACGTGTAGGCCGTGGTTCTAAATTTTCTGGAAGAGCGTTTGTCCGTCTCCCGAATATGGTAGTACTTTTCAGGGTTTACGGGTGGTAATGGACTTTGATTTGGTGTAGACTCTTTAGGCTTCGATTCTGGTTCACTCATCTCATCTTCAAAATCGCTGGCATGAATTTGTGCCAAGACTTCAGCTACTGTGCGAGGCGATAAATCACGTTTCTGCCTCTTACTTTCTTCTTCTTCTTTCTTTTCGAAATGATGCGATCGTTTCATCTTGACGGCAAAAAGTCAAATGACTACCTGTGAAACACCATGAACCCCTATATATCTATGTCAGACCAGGGCATATATAAAGGGCTAGTGACTCCCCTCTCAGTATTCATTTCGCTCTCAAGCCGACCAGCACAATGGAAGAACCCACACAGATCGAACTTCTGATTAGAGCATTGCGAGGTGTGATAAGAAAGTTTTCTTCAGACAAGCCGACGGACTACTCTCCTTCCTTTCGAGATAAAAGTCAAGATACTTGCTATATCTGTCAAAAGAAAGGGCATTGGGCTACAGAATGTCCAGACCGTCAAAGAAGCAAGGCCAGTGTCAAAAGAAACAAAAGTCAAGATACCTGTTATCATTGTCAAGAGAAAGGACATTGGTCTTCAGAGTGCCCTAAGAAACAACAGGAGCAGGAGAAGGAGGAAGAAGAAACAGAGGTAGCCTTGACAAAAGAAGAACCCAGACACGTTCAGAAAGAGAAGACAGAAAAGAAAAGAAGACGAGAAAAATGTGAGGAAGAAGAAGACGAAGAAGAGGAAAAAAGTGTAAAAGTGAAGAAATTGAAAAAACAGAGAGAGTGAAAGAAAAAAGACACAGAAGAAATCTATGAACTTTTTTAAAAGAGTTGTGTTGTGTTATGTTGTGATATTGAATTGTAAAAAATTTGTAACAGAATAGACCAAACTGAAAAAAACGTAAGTGTCTCTTGGTTTTCATTATTTAGAAATAATAAGGACCTACACTCATACACTCACAACACGTACATCATAGGGTTAAAGAAGGGATTTTGAGTTTTAATTGATTTTGGCAAAATGAATAGTCACTCTTTTCGAGAGTATTGGGTAGCCCTGAAAAGGACTGTTGAGTGTTTGTTTTTTTCCTTAGAACAAACTCAGGAACGAGAATCAATTCGCTTTAACTGTCTTAAGCCTTTGCCACGGCCAAGGCCTACTTGTGGACTTGCTCCTGTCAATGATTTAGTAGATATCACTAGGGGTGGTATCTGTGGTGTAGTCACAGGGTTAGGTTGTTTGGCTCGGGAAGGTCTTTTTCTCTTGGGTCGTAATAAAGAAGTCTGATACATTTGTTTCAGACTTCTTAACTCGGCCAAAATGTCCAAGATTACCGTGACCGTTTGACTTTCGCTGTTCTCCTTCTCTCCTAGACTTTGTTTCTTCTCTACTGCTTCTTCTTCTTCCTGTTGTTTCCTTCTTGCCTCTTCTTCTTCTTCTCGCTGTTTCTGTTCAAGAAGAAATGCTTGCTCTGCTTCTTTCTGCTGCTGTAAAAATTTCTCCAATTCTTCTCTCTGTCTTTGTTTAAAATCGTCGACACGTGGTAATGAAGGAGAAAGTGGCGAAGGTACTGGTACCGGAACAAATTCTTGGGAAGAAGATAAAAAATCTACTAAATCCCAGTTGAAATCAACCTCTTCGGGAAGTAGCACTGTGTTCACTTTGGTAGCTGCTGCTGTACCATTACTTCTCGTCTCCACAGCCGGTGCACCCCAATTCATTGTCTTCTTAGGTTCCGTCATGTTTCACAAAACACTACCGCATCGATTCACTGCGCACAGACGCTAGTGTGCCTATATAGGAAATGTGACGTCACAGGTAGCTCTCTTCGGATTGGAAGACAGACTCCGCGAAGTGACTGAATTTTGTAACGCGTGTTGGGATTGGTGAACCCTTTCAATCCGTTTCGATCCGGTCTTCCACTATAAATCAACGCGGTTCACTTCATTCCCTTCACCTGTTCTCGTCACAGAGAAGATGTTGATCGACGTAGAATCCTCTACTTTGGTATCGTCAATGCTGTTCCGTACAGACTTACCCATGTATGTGAAAACAAAATGGACTGTCATCCGGATCACCGGTGCCACTCTTTGGAAAAGAAGATGTTATGTGGAAAGACAAGGCTGTCTTAAGCGGACTCTCATCTACGGACCAGAAGTGAGACACAGCTTAAGACAAACTTTGAGAAATTTGAGGAAGATAAGAAGACCTATGCGATGTCCTGTATGTTAACAGAATAGTGTTAACATCACATAACAAACAACGGCCCTTTTCAGGGCCACTTCCAATACCTCGAAAAGATCTTAATTTTCATTTGGTCTCCCCCTAAACGAATATATATATATATATATATATATATATATATAAAACCCTTCCTCTACTAAAAAAAGAAACATGCCACCTGTCGCTTATCGCTCTACAAACCCCCAGTCTCCTAGTCACCGCTCTACCAAATTTCCATTGACGCTATACAGGCCCAGGGTGCTCTAGTCCCTCTACTCCATTTTTCCATTGACGCTATACAGGCCCAGGGTGTTCTAGTCCCTCTACCTCATTTTTCCATTGACGCTATACAGGCCCAGGGTGTTGACCTACTTTCTTGACGCTATACTGGCCCAGGGTGTTGACCTACTTTCTTGACGCTATACTGGCCCAGGGGGGGTCTGTAATGCTAATTCCCATTGACGCTACGGTAACCCACTATACTACTAAGGATGTTATTGGAAGAAAATTTAGACCACCGTTGGACAAATCACTTCCATCGGCAGAAAGTTTATCAAGACCACCGTTGGACAAACCACTTCCAGTGTTTTCGTTCGTTACTGGTTGTTGCAGATACTTGTCGATTTTCTTCTTAAGACGTTCAGGTTTTCTTTGCAACTTCTTTTGCTGCTTCTTTTATACGTTCTTGTTTTACTGGTTATATTAGTTTATATAATTCTTCTTCTGCTTCATAGATATTGTCAGTAGCAAGACCATTTCCAGTGGAACCGGGGCCAGGATCTGTATCTTTTTTCTTACTTGTCGTTGAGCGTAATTTCCTTTTTTGTTTAGCTTCTTTAAGCTGCAACTTCGTTTTTCTTCTTTTTGTCTCCTTTCTTGCTTTTCTTGTGCAATATTCTCATCTACTGCCTGGTTAAAAATATCAAGCAGATTAATATCTTCCTCAGATCTGAATTGCAGAGCATCGGTAGCGATGCTATATACATCCCTAATCCAATCGGCAGATTTCAGAGTTTTAACATATTCGGGTTTTACATACTTATCTCTATCATGATATTCAAACACGGCAATATCAATTTATTGGTTTGGGTCCTTGATACCCTGAATTTAACTACGATGTTAGTTCTGACTCTCGGTAGAGGTTGTGATTGAACTTGAGGTTGTGGTTGAACTTCGTGATGTGGTTGAGTTGCTTGAAGATGCCCAGAAATATCAACAGGCAATGGTTCAAGAGCTTTTTTGTGTTACCTCTGTTGATGTTACAATTTTCCTTGTTGGTTCGACAATTGGTTTAAATAACTGTTCTGCACCTTCTGTAAATTCCATCTGAAACTCCTGACACTTTTATAATTTTTGTTTGACAGAATCACGGAAGATATTTCTTAATTGCCTCTAGTCGCTGTCGAGCTAGTTTAGCTGTGTGAGATTCCTTTATTGATATAATAATGATTTAATTGCACCACACTACAGCAGCAGGGAGGGTGACGACAAAAATTGAGTGGGCTGGTTGGTAAACGAGCACCGATAAAAATTTTGAAACAGAAGCGTCAAAAATAAAATAACAAAATGAGCTAATCCAATTAGAGAAAATCTCGGTCGGTTAGTGGCTTCGGTTTGGCGTTATTGACCTTGTATTTTTATTTTTCGTAGGAAGCTTTATTTTCGCTATAATCCTTGTAGGGTTCACCGTCCTTGCTGCTAGTGGGAA
>JAECUM010010342.1:0-30683 GCA_016617855.1 Megalonaias nervosa | reverse complement strand
AAAAAACAACAAAAAAAAAAACGAATTATCTTGTCCACTAATTATACTAACTTTGCCGGTAAATAGTTTCAGAAATCTGACACATCTTTAGGTCCCATACATTATTGTCAAAAACCAATGTCACAAAATTATTTGTTGTCTTGTTATTAACGTAACTTTCCCCGCAAAAAGAATTGAGCAAATGTCTCTGTTAACATAATCCAATATACAAAGGTACAAATGGAACTAATACAAAATCACTTACTTATCTTCAGTTTCCGACGCGTGCGACAATTCAGCCATGTACGTCGAATTACAAAATCCAGCCGCTCAGTTTATATCGCTTGACACGGTGACTCTTTTTCTTGAGAAAGAGCGCAACAAATCGGAATTCCGAATTGTTGCGTTAATCCAATCTGGAGTCCAATATCTCTTGCGACACGAGTTTAATTCAACGTGTTGGATTTAGCACAAGACTACACAAACAGATTGCTAGATACTGGAGAAAAAAACATTTAAGTGTGAAGTGTGTGATGAAATGTTTGCTCTTAATGGAACTTTTAAATAGCACATGAGCATTGACGCTGGAGGAAAACCGTTTTAAGAGTGAAGTGGGTGATAACATGTTTTCTCGTAGTGGAAGCAAAAAAGAGCACATGCACATTCATACTGGAGAAAAGCGATTTAAGAGTGAAGTATATGATGAAAGCTTTTCTCGGAATGGAAATTTAAAACAGCACTTGAGAATTCATGCTGGAGAAAAACCATTTAAATGTGAAGTATGTTATGAAAGCTTTACTCGGAATGGGCATTTAAAACAGCACATGATGATTCATACTGGAGAAAAACCATATAAGTGTGAGGTATGTGATGATAGCTTTACTCGGAATGGACATTTAAAACAGCACATGAGGATTCATACTGGAGAAAAACCATTTAAGTGTCAAGTATGTGATAAAATGTTTACTTGGAATATAACTAAAAAAGAACACATGCGCATTCATACTGGTGAAAAACCATTCAAGTGTGAGGTATGTGATGCAAGCTTTGCCCGAAATAGAACTTTAAAAAAGCACTTGAGGATTCATACAGGAGAAAAACCATTTATGTGTGAAGTATGTGATGAAAGCTTTGCCCAGAATGCAACTTTAAAACAGCACTTGAGGATTCATACGGGAGAAAAACCATTTCAGTGTGAACTATGTGATGAAAGCTTTGCTTGGAATAGAACTTTAAAACAGCACATGCGCACTCATACTGGAGAAAAACCATTTACGTGTGAAGTATGTGATGAAAGTTTTCCTCAGAATGGAACGTTAAAACAGCACATGAGGATTCATACTGGAGAAAAGCCATTTAAATGTGAAGTATGTGATGAAAGTTTTGCTCTGAATGGAACGTTAAAACAGCACATGAGGATTCATACTGGAGAAAAGCCATTTAAATGTGAAGTATGTGATGAAAGTTTTGCTCAGAATGGAAATTTAAAACAGCACATGCACATTCATACTGGAGAAAAGCCATTTAAGTGTGAACTATGTGATGAAAGCTTTTCTCGGAATGGAAATTTAAAACGGCACTTGAGGTTTCATACTGGAGAAAAACCATTTAAGTGTGAGGTATGTGATGAAAGTTTTGCTCAGAATGGACATTTAACACAGCACATGCACACTCATACTGGAGAAAAGCCATTTAAGTGTGAAGTATGTGATAAAAGCTTTACTCGGAATGGAACGTTAAAAGCGCACATGAGGACTCATACTGGAGAAAAACCATTTAAGTGTGAAATATGTGAAGAAAGCTTTGCTCACAATGGAAGTTTAAAACAGCACATGAGGACTCATACTGGAGAAAAACCATTTAAGTGTGAAATATGTGATGAAAGATTTGCTCACAATGGAAAATTAAAACAGCACATGAGGATTCATGCTGGAGAAAAACCATTTAAGTGTCAAGTATGTGATGAAAGTTTTGCTCAGAATGGAACATTAAACAGCACATGAGGATTCATACTGGAGAAAAGCCATTTAATTGTGAAGTATGTCATGAAAGCTTTACTCATAATGGAAGTTTCAAACAGCACACGACGATTCGTACTGGATGAAAAACATACAAGTCTAATGTTGTAATATATGTTAAGTAACCAAATAGGAAATACTTAGATATATATTACTTTTGTTTCCACATTTAAAAAAAAATAACTTTTCGTGTAATAATCAACATTTCAGAGATGATTTTGTCTGAGTTTTATTAATTAATATCTTTTACAGCACAAATGAACCTTTCTGTGTTGTCTTCACATGATACGGTAAGGCTTTATGTGACTTTTTGGTCTTTTCGTGGTTTAGTCAGCATTAGCAGTGTTTGCGATGAAATGTTATGATGAGGTTTAAGACTGTGCAAGAGGATACATCATGATTGGAAGTACACCACTGCTCAAAGAAATTTTCTTTAGACACAGGCCCAAGGCTGGCGACTTCAATAAACTCAGACGCCCTTACTGAAATTCCACAAGCCTTGATGCCAGTTTCCACAAGCCCAAAATTTCCCCATTTCTAATATAATCTCAACATTGCAATAACTAAAATTCAAATATGAACTCAATAGGGCTAAAAGGGGTTTGAAGCTACTGCAAGTGTTATTAGTGTGCATCACTGCACTCACTAGGGACTGTATGGTCCTGGTGTTCAAACTTCTCTGCTGGATTCTCTGAGTGAATACTGGTTAGAACCAAACTGACACATCAATGTCTTGTTTGCAGTATGCGCAAAAAATTAATAGAACCCCCTTTATTTTATGTTTTTGTTGTTGTATTTTTGTGGTATGCTTCAAAAAGTAAAGGTCAGTCAACCAAGAGTTTTGAAATTTATTTTTGTTTGGTTTGATGGAGGCTAATTGCTTCCTAAATCAGGTGTAGAAATAAATAACACTTGAACTCTTTTCGACAGCTGAAATGATCATGTTCTACATTCTATATTATGCAGTAATACATGTACATACAGCAGTACATGTTGCCATTTTAAGAGTACGTCAAAAGAACATGATGCAGTAGCTGGGCGGCAGGTTCAAAGGCTTTGACTGGTGGCTTGGTGGGACAATGTATTGATATTTACTGTGATTGAATTCAGAGGCAGAAAGACCCAGAGATGTACATGTGGTCATTTTTAAGAGTACATGAAATAAACATTAGATTTTATTATTGTGTTGATTTCCGAGCATAGCGGAAAAAGATGTGCACGTGACTTTGGAATTAAGACATGTTGAGACTTAGACAAAATGCCATTATATTTTCAAAAATTGTTTATCAGTTTTATTGTACCATGGGAGAGTGACACAAATTCAACACAAAATCATTTTTTTTTTTCTTATTTGTTTGGAGTAATAGAGCAGATATGATTGATGATATTGACTAGTAATGACAAGTGCTTAATTTACGTGCGCACACACTTAGATAACTTGAAAAATAAAAAGAAACAATAAAATTAACTGGAAAGAGCTTCATATTGCAGGAACTAAACACCGACTAAATGCTCAACACGATTCTTTCTCTCTCTTTCATGTGTAATCGAGTGTATATTATATGCAGCAGCGTTACAACCTGAAGCCTAAAATTAAATATATTTGTTATAATACCTCAAGTACATTCCCTTAGAAAAATGTATACGTATTCTGTAGAATATTATTTGTTAAGTATTATTGTTTTATAAATCAGTACTGATAATTTGACCGGAAGACTTAAATTGAGAATGTCGTTAGCATTAAAAAAATGTGTATAAATATTTTAATTAGAATGAGCAAGATATGTCAGTTTGTATTTTCTCTCATATATATGTACATTTTATGAAGTATGATTATTTTCTTTAAAAGAATGTCAAGATAGTTTAATTGTTTAAATTTTTTTTTTTTTTTCGTAAAACCTATCCTACATGGTATCTACTTGTTGTTTGAAGAAAAAGAACCTGTTCAAATTATTGTTAAGTTGGGCCTAATTGTCTTTCGAGTTGGGCCGAATCGTCCTAATTTCGGCCCAATTTGAGCCGAATTGTCTTGGGACAAATTGTCATTGGGCCAAACTGACTATAATCCGGCATAAATGATACAACTTTCCCATCCCTCACCCTATTCGATCCAACAGCTTCAATCCAGTTGTTTATTTTTTGCTTCTGGTAAACAGGGTCTTTTAGAAAAAGAAAGGACCCTTTTGTCCCATCAACACACTTGGTTACATCCATATGCAACACAGTGCACCATACCATATTTGCTGTAAAAAAGTATGATCGTAAGATGTATCACGTAGACATTTACGTGGAGAAATTAAACTTGAATGGCTAGGTTGAATAGAAGGGATAAATGTACACCATATCTGTTTTTGGCACACGGAAACTACCGATCGTTTACAGAGACTGCCAAAAAATATTATCATTCTAAAAAAAGGATTTTTAAGTCTTACTAAACATTTTTATGGTGTACATACATAACAAATGTGCTTTGTTTATGACTATAATAATATTACACGTTTGTACAAGATAGGAGGGCCAGTGACCTTTAAGTAAACAAGTGTGATGGTGGATGGAAAATTAATGTGTAATTTACTTGAAGTAGTTCTTTAATATACAATGTGGCTAATTTAAGACTCGTTTACACTGAAGTTAAAAGTCACTATCCCCACCCCCCGCTTCCTTTCTACATGAACTGTTTACTTAAGCTCTGTTTATGTCAGAACATTTTTACTGGTCAGCGCACAGGTCCAATGTCTGGGCAGGACTGAAAAGTCCAGTCGTGGCGCATGATTTTCAACTGGTCCAGTAACGGGTCGGACGGAAACGCTGTTTGCAGTTGCTGAAGCTTAGTACAGTTGCCATTGTTTGCATTAGATCAGACTTGTGTGTCCGAAGAGTTATTCTATCAAGACAACATAATCGTCTGGTTTCTTTTGGTGTACAGGATGGTAAGAAATTCAGCTTGGCCCCATTAATTACATCATTTATCAGATTATTTTATACTTTCCTAATTTTCTTCCTAAGTTTAGTCTCCATCCACCTAAAACATTATCCTTCATTTATAACTGCTTATTTAACTAATTATTTACTTTAAACCTTATTATTTTCATTGGAATTTTATCTTTGCTTCTTGATTTCAGTAAGTAACAATTTCACTTTCATGAAATGAGTCATCTTTCTTTTTCTTCTCTCTGTAGTTCTACTTTTAGAACGTTGTCTTACTTTCTCGCTCACCAATAACTAAATTATGTCACCAAATACCCTTTTAATAGAAATGAAGACATTTTTACTAACACCTGTTGACCATGATTGTAGGAGTGATCAGCCATTGAATACAAGTAAACAAACCATGAGTACAGTTGGTATTGGCCATTGGGTGCTGAAAACAAAAAATGAGTATAGGTGGTATTATGGCCAAACAGTCACAGCCAGCAGTGCCAATTTCAAGCTTCTTTAGTAAAACTAAGCTATTCAGACTCTGAGAATAGTAATCACAGGAGTCTGACATTTTATCAATAAAATACGACAAAATCTGTGACAACACGAAGTCAGCTTAACTGTACTAATATATTTATAGGACAGATAAGTTGATTTCGTATTGTCGCCACTTTCATCGTATTTTATTGATAAATATCATCCATTGTGATAACATCAGAAAGACAGTTAAGCAATGTCAGCTAACATCGATTCGAAGTATATATGTAAAAGTGATATTAGGAAAGCCGAAAATTATATGGACCGTGGAACATGATATTGCAGATAAAACAGAACAAACTGTGAAAAAATTGTGGCTAGTAATTTCTTTGTTGTTCATAATGGATCTGATCACAGTTCAACATTTTAAATAGCATATGTACTTTGTTAAAATGACATTAGCAGTGAATATCATTATGTATAATTCACTGAGTGATTATTCGTCTTTTAATTTATTAATTCAGCAAGTAAATAAATGAGATTATACTACTAACGTGTGTGAAAATGTTAGTGGTAGTATTACGTGTAGGCTCGTACAATCGTAACAGAAGAAAAGAGTGAAGTCAACAAGCATTGTATATTTTAATCAAATAATTTATTTCCGTAGAAAACAATGTAAAAATTGGTAAATAGGACTTACGGTTTGTGAATATAATCCAAAATTTAATCCTAAGAATGAAAAAACAAACAAGTCCTATCACTAAGTAGTTCTATTAGAATCCAGGTTCGAATCTCGACGACATACAAATATGGAAGGAGATGACGTCAGATGTGGTCCATGTACGAATATCAACAATTCCTCAATTGAATCACAGCTTTTGTTTCCGAATAATTCCAGAATATATTTCCATGAATATCTTTCAGAATTTTTTATAAGAAAGTCAACTTGTTGAGTTTCCAGGAGAATAAATTATTAAATCCAAAAATCAGATGAAAAACAAACAATCTGGCAACAAATAAAAAAAACACCATGTTCCTTCAAGATGTTAAAACGTTTCTGAGAGAAAAATATTAAGAATGCGTATTTAAACCCCCAAAACATCCTTTCAAGTCTCGCGAGATGGGTCATGTGGTCCCTTACTACAAGAAATCTATCACGTACACCAGTGTAGCCTCCACTTAAGAACCAATAATAAAAAGTGTTGTTTACACATAGTGATCACGCAAGCAAAGTATGGCCTTAATACTAACCAATCATTTTAACTTCCTGTTTACGAACTTCCTAACCCAAGATGAACTAGGTTAACTAAAAATAATTTTCATACAACACATTTTACGTCTTAAGTAAACAACATTTACTAAAAAAAATATTGAATTACTGAAAAAGAATTTTGAATCCTTTTAATAATCAATACAATAAAATGTAATGAAATATAAAAGAAAAAAAAGAATTTTAAAACTAACACATAAGCAATTTAATTACATATACGTAACACTTCCCCCCATAAAGAAAAAAAAATGATTTATATAATAAAGCTTTCTTTTTACCATATGTAAATTATACATGAGGTAAACAAAATTACATAAGAAAATTCTTATGAATTATATAATGTGTATATGAAATAATATTTCTATACACGGGAAAGTGCACCTGCAATCAAATTGTCTTTTCCTTTGATGTGCCTGATGTTCAGATTATACTCTTGCAAAAACAAACTCTACCTTAATAATCTTTGATTTTTATTTTTCATCTTCTCGATGAAAGTAAGGGGGTTGTGATCACTATACACAACAACTGGAGAAGGAGCCGAGCTAATGTAAACTTCAAAATGTTGTAATGCCAGTATTAAAGCCAAACATTCCTTCTCGATTGTTGAGTAATTTCTTTGGTGCTTATTTAATTTCTTAGAGAAATAGCACACTGGGTAATCAATACCATTTCTGTCTTTGAATCAATACTTCTCCAACCCAAAGATCACTTGCATCCACAGATAATTTAAAAGACTGATTGAAATTTGGAGGTGTTAGAACTGGCGCACTTTTGAGTATGGCTTTTAATCTATCGAAAGCTTCCTGACATTTTTCGGTCCAGAGAAACTTATTTCTCTTACTTAACAAATTTATCAGAGGTTCAGCAATATTAGAAATATTGGAACAAAACTTTCGATAGTATCCGGCCATACCCAAAAATCGCATTAATTGCTTTTACTGACAGGCACAGGAAAATCAGAGATAGCTTTAACCTTAGTATCAATAGGTTTAACTTGACCATGTCCCACAATATGTCCTAGGAAAGCTACACAAGCACGGCAGGACTCACGTTTAGATAAATTGATTGTCAAATTAGCATCAGTGAATCTTTCAAAGAATTTCCGAATCGTGGCTAGATGTTCCTTCCAGGTGTCGTTGTAGATGATGACATCATCAATATAAGCATCACAGTTATATAGGCCGGAAGTAATCATATTCATCAAGCGTTGAAACGTACTTGGAGAACCCTTCATCCCAAACGGCATTACTTTATATTGATAGAATCCATCTGGAGTCACAAACGCCGAAATTTCTTTCGCTCTTTCCGTAAGTGGAATTTGCCAAAATCCTTTCAGAAGGTCAAATTTGGTGACGTACTTGGCATTTCCAATTTTATCAATACAATTATCGATCCTTGGTAATGGAAATGAATCTGTTTTTGTTACGCTGTTCACCTTCCTATAATCAGTGCACAGACAGAAAGTTTTATCCGGTTTCGGAACAAGTATGCATGGTGAACTCCAATCACTTTTACTGGGCTCTATGAAATTGTTCTCCATCAAATACTGAATTTCCTTTTTCAAGTATTCCTGTTTGAGAGGGTTCATCCTGTATGGGTTTTGTTTCACGGGTTTTGAATCTACAATTTAAACGTCATGAAAAAGTTTGTTTCTCCTCGTAGGAATATCCGGAAACAAGTGCTCATATTCGAATAACAACTGTTTAAGTACATTTCTTTTTTGTTGTTGCAAATATAAAATATTCTGGTCTAGATCTTTCATAATTTCCGAATTCCCAAGATTTGTTGCTGCAAGATCAATGGTGTCCAATTGAATTTCTTCACTTAAATCCTCAGTTGGTGGGACAGGTACAACTAAATTAATTGTATGATTTACTTGACTATCTCTTTCAATATACTCCTTTAACATGTTAATATGGCAAAGTTGTTTTTGTTTTCACCTACCAGGAGTATTTATGATGCAATTTAAATCATTTACTTTCTTTTAAACCGTGTATGGACCATAATACTTGGCTTGAAGGGGATTTTGTGGAATGGGCAAGAGAGCTAGAACTCTATCACCAGGCTCAAAACTCCTATCCCTAGAGTTTTAATCATATCTTGATTTCATTCTGGACTGAATAGAGCGCAGATTTGCTCTTGCAACCTCACAAGCCTTTGACAATTTGTACTCAAAATCAGAAACATAATCAAGAAAATTGAGGTCAGTGTCTTCATTTGAAAGAAGTTTCTCTTTCAACAACTTCAAAGGTCCACGCACAGTATGTCCGAAAACTAGTTCAAAGGGAATAAATCCTAAAGATTCTTGAACGGACTCCCTAACAGCAAACAACAGTAAATGAATGCCTTCATCCCAGTCTTTGCTAGTATCAAAGCAATATGATCGAATCATATTCTGTAAGGTCTGATGAAATCTTTCTAAGGCCCCTTGGCTCTCAGGATGATAGGCAGAAGATTTAAATTGCTTAATTCCTAATTCGTGCATAGCTTTGCTGGAAAATTCCAGACATGAAATTTGACCCTTGATCCGATCGGATAGTTTTGGGAAGGCCAAAGTGAGTAAAAATCTTTATTAAAGCCTTTACTATAGTTTTGGTTTTAATATTCCTCAACGGAATTGCCTCTGGGAATCTTATCGACACGCACATTATGGTCAACAAATATTGGTTGCCTGACTTGGTCTTAGGTAAGGGACCAAGACAATCTACCATAATTCTGCTAAATGGTTCGTCAAATGCAGGAATTGGTTGCAGATGAGCCTTAGGAATCTTCTGATTGGGTTTTCCTACCATTTGACAATTATGACAAGATCTACAAAATTTACAAACATCACTTTTGATTTTTGGCCGATAAAAGTGAGTCAAGATCTTGTTATAAGTTTCATTTATCACTAAATGACCAGACAGAGGAGTTTCATGAGCCAAACTAAGTATCACCTGTCTGTAAGATCTTGGAACTACAATCTAATAGTTCACTGACCACTCGTCATTAGCAGGTACCTCGGGAGGTCTCCATTTTCTTATAAGAATTCCATTTTTAATGAAATAAGAGACAGGTACTTCAGTGGCTTCAGTTTCACTAATGGCCCTCTGAAACAAACAGGAGATCTCATGATCTTTTTCCTGTTCGACGACAAGTGAGTGTCGTTTATCACCCTGATTAGATAAAAGACAATGAGTATTCAAAGAGGATCACTGTGATCAATTCCACCTGATTGATCCAAATTAGAAGTGAAAGTGACCTCATCAAAAGCCTGACCAATACATGTGTCAGCTAAAGGAATATTTTCCCTATCAAAATCATTCTCAAGAACTTTCTTTGACATAGCTCTGGTAACTGCACAAGCTGGGTATAACTCATGGTATTCTTTTTCAATATGATTAACTTTCTGATCCAAAGAAGGCTTGTCAGTTACAAGTGAATTAACCACAACCTTTTCTCCAGCTAGGTCATTGTCTAGCAACAAATGGATGTCCTCAACGGGTAAGTTAGACACTATACCGACTGTCGCAGGTCCTGAAACTAAGTCTGATGAGAAATGTACAGAATGGAGAGGAACATTAACAAAGCCGCACTCTACTCCCTGAATGAGAACACTCTCATTAGAACAGGACTTCTCAGAAGAAGGCAAAATACCAGACACTAAAAGACTCCGAGAAGCTCCTGTATCCCTTAAAATTTTAATAGGGATAGGATTGGCCGAATCACCCAAGAGTGATATAGAACCCTTAGACATGAATGGTTCATAATTCTCCATTATACAATCAGACTGGTGTTTATTAGACCCAACAAATGTATTGCTTTCAAAATATGACCGTGACCTTGACCTCTTAGAAATAAGAGCATCTGGGATAGGTCTATCTAGATTCTGATGCCTATATTTCAACTTGAAGCAATTAGAAATGACGTGTCCTTTTCTCTTGCAATAGGTACACGTAGGCAGAGGCAAGGATTTTGAATCAAGTTTATCAAAAGCTTGATTTTTAGAAGTTGTGCCAGATTGAATTTTTGGAGGAGTCGTATTAGGCTGAAATACCTTTCTACCAGTAGGCTGCTGAGTAAAAGATTTGCTTACAACAGGAACTTTATGAGTTTCTTGGCTAAGCACCATCTCTTAAATAACTGTTCTTTTTCTTTAGCAAAATCAACATAAGTCTATCCAGCTTCCTTTTTATAGTCTCTGATTTTTTGCCGATAAGCCTCGGGGACTAACGCATAACCCCTTAAGATGCATTCCTTAACCAAATCATAATCAGAACTCTGTTGTACTGACATTGAATGGTAAATATCACTAGCTTTACCAACTAATACACATTGTAGTAGCTGAGTCCAATACTCCCTTGGCCATTTCAAATTTTCCGCAAGGTTTTCAAAACGAGGAAAATATTTGTCTACTTCTTTTCCCCGAAAAGGAGGAACTACCCTAATATATTTTGTAATGTCAAAACTTGAATCTGTATGTGAAGTGGAATCGTGCTTGACACTTGCCAGCACAAATGCTTTCATTCTAAGTTGAAATTCCCTTTCATCCTTCTCTCTTTGTAACTGCATCTGTCTCTCTCTCCTCTTTCTCAAATTGTAATTGTTTATCTTTCTCCCTCTCCTGTCTCTCTCTCCTCTATCTCAAGTTGTAATTGTCTCTCTTTCTCCTCTTTATCAAATTTCGTTTGCAATTGCTTCTCTTCAAATTGCAACTGCATTTGTTTCTCTTTTTCTTCTTTCAGCTCGAGCTTCCGTAACTCTACTTCCATCTTATATTCAATTTTAATTCCATTACTTTAATGTCAGTGTCTGTCACAGACTTACTGACTGATGCCAAAACATTTTTATCAAAAATATTTTTCCCCACGAAATATGGGATCAAAATATTTTTAATTTCTTGTTTCGTTAAGGAAGATTTTGCTTCAGAAAGATCGTACTTTCTGGCAAGTTCAAGCAACTCATCTTATTTCAGACTATCCACCTGCTACTGAGTGGGATTAGAAAGAAATGTTTCCACTTTTGATGACATTGTAAATGAAAGCCTATTGTTTTCACTTAAGATTTCACACAAAATGTAAAATAGTATTTGGGATTTAGAAACTAGGGGAATTTAAATTTCAAAAACAATTTTCTGAAATATTTTACCAAAATTCTTATATCGCAAGGACGAGCGACCGAATTTTCTCCTGTTACATGTAGGCTCGTACAAATGTAACAGAAGAAAAGAGTGAAGTCAACAAGCGTTGTGTATTTTAACCAAATAATTTATTTCCCAGGAAAAGAATGTAAAAATTGGTAAATAGGACTTACGGTTTGTGAATATAAAAAATCCAAAATTTAATCCTAAGAATGAAAACAAACAAACAAGTCCTATCACTAAATAGCTCTATTAGAATCCAGGTTCGAATCTCGACGACATACAAATATGGAAGGAGATGACGTCAGATGTGGTCCATGTACGAATATCAACAATTCCTCAATTGAATCACAGTTTTTGTTTCCGAATAATTACAGAATAAATTTCCATGAATATCTTTCAGAATTTTTTTTATAAGAAAGTCACTTTGTTCAGTTTCCAGGAGAATAAATTATTAACTCCAAAAATCAGATGAAAAACAAACAATCTGGCAACAAATGAAAAAAAAACACCATGTTCCTTCAAGATGTTAAAACGACTCTGACAGCAAAATATTAAGAATGATTATTTAAACCCCCAAAACATCCTTTCAAGTCTCGCGAGATGGGTCATGTGGTCTCTTACTACAAGAAATCTATCACGTATACCAGTGTAGCCCCCCTTAAGAACCAATAATAAAAAAACGTTGTTTACACATGGTGATCACGCAAGCAAAGTATGGCCTTAATACTGACCAATCATTTTAACTTCATGTTTACGAACTTCCAGCCCTAGACGAACTAGGTTAACTAAAACTAATTCTCATGTAACACGTTTTACGTCTTAAATAAACAACATTTACTAAAAAAAAGTATCGAATTACTGAAAAAGAATTTCGAACCCTTTCAATAATCATTACAATAAAATGTAATGAAACAAAAAATAAAATAAAAAAGAATTTTTAAACTAACACACAAGCAATTTAATTACATATCCGTAACAGTAGTAATTTCTTCAGTCTTGATAGTTTTGGTTCCATGAGGAATTGTGTTTATTTATAGTACAGCGTTTGTGTATGACAGCCTCTCTCTAGGAACTTTAGAATGTATTTAGTTTACATTTACAAGTACATTTCATCAGGATCCTTTTCTTTCTACAGTAAAGTCTGTTATGAGCGATGTCTGCATTGAGTGACTTCCTGTCATTTCCGATCACAATAATAATGCATGGATTGATTTTAATATATAAATGCTCTGTTGTGAGCGACCTGCTGAACGCGACCAGCGACCGCAGTGTCTGGGCAAAATATGCATTTTAACACTGCTATGAACGACCGCAGCGTAAGAATGAGAATAAACTCCACTGACCTTAATTTAATCCCTTTAACAACGACCGTTCATACCATTCATAGTAGTGCTGAAATAGACATAGTGGTCGTGTATATTGTTTGTCTTTAGAGTTAATCCGTATTGCCTGGGGGTGAATAAGGTTACTGTTTATTAAACCATCAAATCAGAGAATCGTTTGTGGGATTCGATTGATAGTGTTCAAGACTTGTGATGTTTGTTGTTTTTTTCCCCTCTCGTCTATTCAAGTTGCTGCCACCGGGTTACACACTTTGTTTATAGAATTAATCGCTGTCTCTTGTTTGAATGAAGCCGTTGACGTTTGTCTCTGAGCACATGGTTCTGTTTCTGGATTAGATAATTGTTTCTATTTATTTCATTAATTGTTAGATATGCAATGCACATGTATAGATTTTTCAGATTTTCCCAAAGCCCAGTCAAAACTATTTTTGCGTTCGATATTACAACTGAGCACTAATAATGTTAACACCTAGAACCGTAATAACAATGGACGAACCTTCAGCTAAAAAGAGACAAATGTTAAGGCTGGATAAAATTATTGTAACTAAAGGAAGTGAAAAAGAGCAGACCGGTCGCAAAAAATCGGTTTAAACGTCGGTAAACAAATTTAGACTGTTATAAGGAAAAGGAGTAAATCAGAAACGATTTCATATGCTAAAATATGTGATGTTTGAATGTAAATGTGATTTCATGTTTAATGATAGAAGTATATCTTTATTGCTATATTATTTTGTTTTTAGGTGAATGCATACAGTATTTTAGCAAGAACTATTAATAAAGAATAGAATATATGTACAGTGATTGTGGTCATGTTTCTTTAAATTGTTCTGAACCTGGACCTTGGATATTGGTCTTTTTGTACAAACCTGCTATGAGAAACCACCTATCTTGAGAGACCGCTTTTTTTGCAGAAGGGGCGGTCTCTCATAACAGGGTTTACTGTACATGTTTCCAAGTTCAGATCAAAGGATATATCGGACAATGCCAGGAGCAAGTGTGAAACAGAATAACAATTACAATTCGAGGCATGTGTCATGTGACATTGGTCCATCATAGACCGTCACATCTACTGATCTTATATTTTTGACGTGTCGACTACAGTAAAACCTATCTTGAAAGACCACCTTTGCCAAAATATTATCGTCTCTCAAAACAGGTGGTCTCCGGGCATAACAGGTCACAATCCCATATAATCAATAGATTTCTGCACTGAGAAAGTGGTCACATAGCAGTGGTCTTTCAAAACAGGTTTTACTGTATTTGGCTTTGTACGATTAACAGTTTGCTTATTTTCTATTTATAGTAACTGTACATGACATGTTTCAAAGAAAACACGGGTTTCTTGAATTTCAAACCAGGTGTCACAGATTCATTATAGTTTGATACACATTGGAGTAGCAGACCAGTCTATACTGAAAAAAAGCATGGCAAATAAATATTAAGTTGTTCTTGTTGTAGGTTTGAACGCCATTTTTCAGCACAAGATGGGCTATACATGGCGGCCAGTATAAATGGTGGAGGAAGAATCAGGGAAAACCCCAGAAAGAACCAACGACCCACGAGAAACAACTGGCAAGCTTTCTTTCGTACCCACAGTGGCCGAGCCTGAAACTTGAACCCACGCAGACTGCGGTGAGATAGCAGTTATCCGTAATGATAGGCCCTTTAGACCACTTGGCCACTCAGGCCCCCCCCCCCCAAATATTAAGTGAAATGGGCTTTATCAATGTGACTAATGGACTTATATGACTCATATATGTTAAAAAGAGGGATTCTGTTAAATTGAAGAACATGTTACATCAGGAAAAGGACAAATCAATTGCCCTTTACAATATTTTAAGAGGAATTCTACAGCGATGTAATAAAGCATTCAGAATTTGTGGACGCGACTTTATGACCTTTCAGTGAAAGCTAAGCAAGTGAAGTAGATTAGTTAAAATGACTGTTGTGTATAAATAATGTATCTGTATTCTGGTACTAATCCGCATGGATTTAGCCGATTTGTGACAAGAATTTTAGCTAACTGCTGATCAGGTAAGTAGCAATACTCAAAATGCTTTCTTCATATGGTTTTCTGTAATTATGGCATGTAATATATAGACTTCTCTTTTTCAGCTCAGATGGCGCTTTTTTGCCCCTCAAAACATTAGTAATAATTACTTGTATGCCTTGGGGTTGGGGGTGGCATTATGAACTTATAACAGGGCAGTTCAGGTTCAAATTTGTATTATAATTTCCCTTTGATTGGGTAACCGGGTAACTGATCATTGGGATCGATGGGTGCCTGGTTGATTTTTCCGAAAATTTTGACATCTGTATTAGGTCACCATTTGGCCACATCTATTACTTAGAGCAATGTCAAATTGAATGTTCGCATGGTCCCTTGGGAACTCAGTTAACTATTTTATCATCTCTGTTCCATTGCGCAATGTCAAATTAAGTGTTCACAAGGTCTTTTGGGAACTCAGTTCATGATTTGACCACATCTATTCCGTTTAGAAAAGTCAATTAAAGTTATAAACTTTACATTTCATTTATTTTCAGATCAAGTGCCAACAATGGCATAGTCAGGAGGAAAACAGATGGGAAGTAAACTGTATATTTTATTATCAAATCACACGTGACGTCAAAAGTCTGTTATAAATCAATCAATTATCCAATTATCAACCATATTCAGATAGTATTCATTCATTGGAGGATGGAAAAAATTTGCACTGTGCTTTATCATTTTGCTGAAAGTCCCATAGTGTCAATTTGGTCCAAAAAATCCCTTGGGGTAAGGGAGAAGAATATTGATTTTGGGCTTGAGCTTCATTTGCTTTTGTCATGATACACTAGCATACTTTATCAACCTAAATGAAAGCACAACTTTTTGTAATGGTTTATTTACACTAACAACTGTATGAGTTGAAAATACTTTTATTCATTTAATTATTTGCCAAACAGTAAGTGTAATTTTTACCGGAACAAAAGATGATAAACACCATTGTGGTTCAGTGCTCAAAGAAATATTTTATTTGGACACAGGACACAGACCCAGGGCTGGTGACCTGTGTGCTTATTTAGAAGTGTTCTACTCCAGGTCAGGATGTCAACCATTGTACAGACTGTTCTATCAATGTCCTCCGTATGCATTGGATCAGCATTGTTGATGTTCATTAGCAGCTGAAGCACATCTTGCTTTATACAGTTAATCTTTGCATGCTTGGTGTTCTTCATTGATGCTGCTTTACATGTTTAACTAGTGATGCAAGACGCTAGTGTAAGTGAGCAAGGAACAACTCAATTATTATTCACTTCACGAGATGACACATAGGTCTGTGATGATCATTTCATGGTTTTAGCTACTAATGAATTTTGTGTTGTTTTTCCATTAGTCGAGGGTGTCCCCTTGTATTTCAAGAATCTTGTAAAAGACAATTGTACGTTGATGCACTGTGTGCACAGCTAAAATCCTTACTCCCATTGAACATGAAATATTTGTAAAAAAAAAAAAAAAAAAAAAAAAATGGCAGACTGGCAGGTTACAATTGGACAAAAGGGTTTCATTCTTATAGGAAATACGGCAACTATAGTGTTGATATGGTTCTTGACATTGAGATGAAGCATGTTATTAGAGACGGGTCATGATCCCGTTGTTGGACATGTTATTGAAGGGTTTCATTGCAACTGCCATATTTATGTATGTTTTTGGACTTGAAAATATTATTGGGAAAATAATATTTAAATGCAGTGTAACTTTCGGATGTTGCTCGACTATAACTTACCGCTAAGACTTGTTTTCGGACACAATCTAATGAGGTCCATAAAAGTTATTCTCGGTACTAACAATATCAGGTTTCTTGATAGCTATCCAGGATATAAACTTAAATAACATTTTATGGTGGCAGGTATCCTATCTGTAATTTATCATGTAATTTTTCCATGGATGGTTGGTTATCAAAATCATCATCATTATACTGTATTTGATATTTTTTTTTTTTTATCATTGTCTCGTTTTTTACTAGCTTCATTTAGTTAACAAATATATGGTTTGTTGCCAGTGTAAACATTGTTACACTTGAACCCTATTACAAGTAGGTGTGACTTTTATGGCTTTGTTTGGAATCCTTAAACCCTTAAGACTTGCCAACCCTTATGATTTTGTCATAAGGCTTGCAAAGTTACCCTTACAAAATGGATTTATGGAATTAAAGCAAAAGCTATGGAAATACAATTGTTGCAATAATCCGAATAATTAACTTATCCATGTTTGATTTGGTTCCAGGTTTCATATTAGATTTAGTGGAGTTAGCCAGAGAACCAGTCTGATTTTATAGTAGTATATCAGACGCTTTAAACTGCATATATTGTTCATGCAAGGCATCTGCATGATTAAACTGCTGATAAAAGAATTGTCACTAAAAAGGCTACCAGCAAGCAATACATGTTGGAGACGAAAGGGAATGTAAGCCTCTTAGAAAAGTGTTATTAATCAGTACAACATAATAAAAAGGAATATTCAAATACTTGTGAATAAAAGCAAAAAGAGACACATTTTTGAGTCTGTCTCATGGTGGGAGATATGACTGCCCTCCTCAAGTGAAATCGAAAAGATTTACAATAACTAGTCAAGTTGAGAGATAGCAAAAAAAAAAACACTGAGCTGCATATGGCTTGGCACTGAAGTTTGTGCAGCTGTACTTGAGGGGTAAATAAGGTCTGCATGCACTTGACAAACTTTCCTGTTGAACATAATGTTTACTATTACTGCATTAGTTTTGAATAGTGAACTTTTTAAATATTACGTTTTCCAACTTTACAATGGCAGTTCATGATATTTTGTAACACAGTACTGAACACTGGCCAAACTTACAGGAAAAAAAAATCAGCTGCCTTACTGAGATGGTCTTGTTAGTGCTGATAGGTCTGACCCAGCATTGTCTCATTTAATAATGCATCAGAGTCAGTAAGGCTTATTATAGCCTTTGCCATAATGCAACAAAACAAACCGAATATCCCTGGGGTATTTTGTACCATGGATTAGCCATATTTATTGTTCTACAGGTAATAAACTTCCTTGCAGATAATAAACATTGATTGTGGAAGCCAAATATTCAGCGTAATCGAGTGAACGTTTCACGAAACCAGGCTGCCTTTTATTTCCAAATACACCTGTCAGAGAAATCGCACAGGTTATATTATTTACAATTATCACTTAGGCACCTTGTAATCTTCATGTGTCAAAACAATTTTTAATGAGCCAATTGTTTTGAATCGGCAGGTTCTGCACATTTTGGAGCTACCCATGGCTAGGCTAAGAAAGAGAAAGAAAAAAAAAGAACCACAAAATATAGATCATCGTTATTTAAGAATATAAACTACCAAATTTGTCATATTTATGTTGATGTCAGGATAAAAAAAAAAAAGAGAATAAACGTATCTGTCGACAGAAGCCCTTGCGCCTAAATTGAACAGATCTATTGTTTTCTAATTGTTTATGCCAACAAGCTGCAAGTCCCAACCAATACATTGTTCTACAACTATTTGATGTTGCAGCCGCAACAGCAAACATGCATTTCGTTTGGTCCTCCAAAGTCGGTCTTCGGTGGCAACTTTAACACGTGCACATTTCATCCAAGGAAGGTAGCACCAGACGTGAATAAAGGCAATGGAATCTGATTGTTGCATTTTTCAAAGTGAGTGTAGCACATTTATTGTTATATGAAAGTTTTCATTTTGCAGGGAAAAATAGTTTTATGCTTATGAAGGCATAAAACGCAAAAAGGCAAATTAACTTAAGAATCCCTTGAATCTAGATATCTGACAAGTTAATTGAAGATGGGACATCTCGCAAATATGTTTTATGAATTTTTTTATTTTGTCCTTGTTTTCATTTCCCTCGCTCAAATATATCTATGAAAATTTTAATTTTGTTCTTGTTTTCATTTCCCTGTGAATACCCTCATCCCCTTAGTAGCCTCAACTAGTCTTGATAGTTTTCTCTTGAAGACAAAACCCAGGCCAATTTAAGGACATGTACGTGTACAGTGTAAACAACAATTATACATTTATATGCTACTAGTGACAATATTGTAGTAAAAAATTTGGTACATGTGTTTGTTGACAATATTATATAGATCAACACAATATGGATTGTACTATATAAATGTCAGTTGCCAATATACAAATCTGCTTCAGATTAAATTTAAACTTTTGTCTTTACATAATAACAATTTCCAGTAGTGTTAGAAAAGAAAAATGTTTACTTCATAACAGTACATCATATGAACTAACGGTAACCTCATTACGATTGGGTAAGGGGGCAAATTTATCTTCCCTGTTTGTTTTTAGATATAAGAATTTAAAATGTTTTTGAACCACTTAAAAAGGAATTATTTTTTTGCAGTCTAAAAGCATACAGTAAATTTAATATCTAATGTGCATCAATATGGTTCATGACCAACAGTTGGGCATGTTATTGGAGCTATTCGCTGCAGCAAAATCTAGTGTAGATATAATTTGTTGTCCTGAAGTTGTGTAATGTTACTGAAGCTCATGCCATGGGGTTGAAAGGAAAACTGTCCATTTTGGCAGATTTAATCTATTGCCAATTTACATAAAATATTCAGTGGAAACACATGCATAAATGATCATACACACTAACCTAAGCCTGCTTTTTAAATACTTGGGCATTATTTTTATGCAAATAAAGCAAAATACAGTGCTAAAATAATCCAATGCCAGGGTCCCTCTAATTTTAGATCAGGCCTTCCAGTATTCTAAGTGAGGTGCCCATTGAGCTTGTATAAAAAAATTGACTTGGATTGTGCTGATGAAATGCAAAATTTATTTTCAAGATGCTGACTATACTGCCATAACATGGCATATGTCATGCTATCAATGCTGCATTTTGGAAAGCATGATTTACAGTAATCTTAAAAACTTGAGAAAACAACCACTTGAGTTACTATGCCTGGGACATGAAGCATGTATAAACGGTGAATAGTCCAGGGTTCATATGTACTAATGAGATAAACTATGTGACGAACTATATGGTTGGTGTGGGGTGCTCCCAGTATTTTATTTAAACTATTATAGAAGTCCCACCCAGGCTCTACTTTGTTGGAAGTTAAATTTAGTGAAAGATAGATGTAAAACTCTGAGCCCTCAGTCAACAGTGCCGACCGTTAGCTGGTTAAATATGCAAAAAGGTTGAAATTCAATGAATAACAATTTAATAACAATTCAATAATCAAATGACTCAAATTTTCAATTACACTCCTTCCGCTCGAACCTTTAATAAGTCTATTACACCACTTTATTAGCAGTGTGAGACTGATTTCCATCTGTCCTTCTATTTCTACTCATCTGTTGTATCCTTTCTCTCTCTTATTCTCTCACTTTCTTCTCCTCTTCCTCACCGACCTTTCTCCAGATTCCTTCTCCTCCTCTTCAACTTTCTCTAGACTCCTCCTCCACTTTCTCCACCATGACGACACTTCTGTCGACTATGACTGTCTCAGCTACAGTCACAATTCTGTCTCCAACTGTTGAAGACTTGGGACCCAATGGAACCCGAAGTTCTCTGTCCCCTTAAAAGCTTCCTGTGAAAACACAAGGACTGTACAATCGTTTCCTTAGCCCTCTCATCTCACTTTACACACAGCCTATCATCAGATATTGGCCATTAAGTTTCTTCGGTTATGTATTCGTTCATATCAAGATACTCATACGTTCTTGTATGGTAAAACAAACATCATAATACAGCACGGTATCATTTACTTCTTATACATACATCAATAAATTCCATCACATCAGTACATATTCCTAATCCCATTATACTAAACAATATCGCAATAATCAGACGCATTTCTTTACCTTACAACTCATGGGGCCCCAAGTTGCTGAGTGGTCTAAAGGGCTAACCGTTACAGATCACTGCCATCTCACCTCTGCATGGGTTCAAGTCTCGGGTTTGGCCAATGTGGGTATGTGAGAAAGCTTGCCAGTAGCTTCTTGTGGGTCGGTGGTTTTTTCCGGGATTTTCCCAGGTTCTTCCTCCACTAGTAATACTGGCTGCCATGTATAGCCTATCTTGTACTGAAAAATGGCATCAAACCCTACAACAACAACCTTACAACTCAAACAAAGTACACAAATCATTCAAATATATATGCCCTGATATATGCATACGTCAGTAGTAACTTTTCTTACATACTTCAACCATGTTTCCAAATTCACAATTCGAGCATGTTTAAATTCTAACATAACGCATTAATAAATGCACTGGTTTACTACGAAGTAAACTAATAGCGAATTACGGTATTAATTCTGAGCACAGGCTAACACTCTACATAATTCTGCCTCACATCTAATAATTCTCTACATAGACTCAAGCCCATTTCTCAAATACGCATGTAAATGAAACATTACAAAGGTAATTCTACATACTAAACGATCATAGTAATTAAGTGTACATACTACAAATAATTACACTTATGATGGCACAATATTCTGCAAAAAATTGAGCAAAAAACGTACTGACCTTTTCAAAGCTTTGTTTTTCCTTAGAATCTGCCTCTAAGTTCTGCCGCCACGTTACGGATGTCTTCTTTCTCAGAGTAAACCCTATTCATCTGCAATCCATCCAGGCGAATACTAAATTACCCATCCGATTTCGGAAGGCATCATTCGGGTCTGCATTGTAATCACGCCCTCTTTCTCAATTTCGATTGGATATCACTGTGAATCGATCCAATCAAACTTAGCGGTCAATGTCCCTCTCACTGTTTATCAACGTGTGGATGGATAAGAACATGCCCTGTTCACCCCGTGGACTTTCCTTTTGATCCTTGAACTGACCTTTAACATACAGGTGTGATAACGGCAAGCCTTTGTTAAATGACACGACCGGTCACCTTCGCCAACTAAAGTTTATGGTCTCTGGCTGGTCATGATAACCTTGCATAAGAGTTCAACACTAACCCCGCGGCAATCTTTAGAGATCAAACACAAGGCCGCGGTAATATTCCCAAGACAGGTAGAATATGGCTTGTACATGACTTTAGGTGGGTGCTCAGTAAACGTGACAAACTAAATAAATCAGAATGAAATAAACCAGAAATTAAGAAGTAAAGACATATATTTGATCAAAATACTTCTGTGTCGGGGCTCAAGTGAGTCTTGCATCTGATCAAAAGGAGCAGCCTTTAATGGCCTAAAATGCAGACGTGCGAACCCTTATGATTTTGCCGTAAGTCTTAAGAAAATTGCCCTAAAAATACGGACTTACGGCATAAAAGCAAAAACTATGTAAAAACGATCACTGCCAAAAAATCCGGAAAATTTGTTAATCCGAGTTTCATTTGGATCCGGGTTTCATATTAGAATTAGTGAAATTAATCAGGGAACCAGACTACCTTTACAGCAGCACCTCAGATACTTTAAACTGCACCTATTTGTTCGCGCGAAGCGTCTGCATGATCAAACTGTCGATTATAGAGGACTCACGGTACTAATTCGGTTCCCATAGTAAACCTATGAAAACACCATGATATTAAAAATACAGTAACTTAAAATTTCTGAGTGCTGATGATCAAATCTATATTTCTCGGTATAGATGAAACCTGGAAGTCAGCTTCTGTATAGAGGAAAGGATATGAGCCGCGTCATTTTCTGGACCTGCATTTTGTTTGAAACATGTGCTTTCAATTCCGCACCAAAGAGTCAGGTGCTAATTTTAATGAGTGTCCCAAACTCAAGGCTGTTAAAGGACTGAAATTCCAACAATAAAACAATGTTTCTATTTTTTCACTTACACCTAGGATAAGCTCTCAAAAGATTATTTTCCTAAGACATAACTTACATTATTAACCAGTCCTGGCCACCCAAACCCATATATACTGTATTTTATGTTCGCCAATTTCGAGGCTGGTTCCCATTTTTCCATGCAAATAGTACCGTGTGTTCTAGAATTTTATTTTTTTTTTAAATGGCGTGCGGCAAAAAAATGCTTGTTTAAGACGAAAGGGAAAATATGCCTCTTGAAAAGTGATAATAAACAACATAGAAGAATAAAAAGGAATATTCAGATTCTTGTGAATAAGAGCTGGAAGGGACACAGTTACATGTATTGGACATCACATGCCACTTTGAGAATGACTCGTGGCGGGAGATATGATTGCCATCATCATGTGAAATGAAAAAGAATTCCAAGAATTTCATCAAGTTCAGAGATAGCAACAAGACATTGAGCTACATACGGGTTTGTAAATAAGGTTTGTGCAACTGTACTAGTGGTAAATAAAGTCTACGTGTGCTTTACAAACTTTTCAGTTGAACATAATGTTTATCTTCGCTGCATATTTCGAATACCTAGCTTTAATTATGTTTTCGAGCCTTACAGTAGCAGTTTATGATATTTTTATACACCTTACTGAAAACTGGTCAAACTTACGGACAAAAAATCAACTGCCTTACTGAGACGGACTCGACAGTGTGGCAGGTCCAAAAATGTTGAATAAAATTCACCGACAACAAACAGGTTGAGTCTTTTAAAAGATTTTGTTATTTTGTCATGAATGAGAATATTGGCATATATATGCTGTCTGTAATAGGTATTCTGGAAAATACAGCCAATAAATGATATAAATGGGCAGTTCCTACCCTGACAGATCTTCTAAGAATGGAAAGACTATTAAGTTCATATGTGTATTGATTTTGTATCATATCATAGGCTGTGTACCATTAATCGTATCAATGCTGAGCACATGTATCTATTCACCCCTACTCACAACAGACTTGTTTCTATTCTTAGCTTTGTTTAAATAGGACTGCAGGTGCCAGAGTGGTCTAAGCACAAGCCCTTACCAGTCACTGAGATCTCACCTCTGCATGGGTTCGAGTCACTCTTATTGGGATGGTTGTGTAAGAGATCTTGCCATTAGCTTCCAGGGGGTTCTACAGATTTTTTTCTGCTTCTTCCTCCAACTGATCTACTGGCCACTATTTATAGCCTTATCAGCTGTACAATGGCATTAAACCCAAAACAATAACAATTTTATGTAAACAAATGCAGATTTAAACATCCTACATTACTATAAAATTAGCACATTTTTTAGCTGTTTAATATGTAAACAAGTGTGGTAAGCAAGTCTAACTTGTATTGCCAAAATTGACATAGTACCTTGCTTCTTTGCTGATGTTGCATATAATAAAGGTTGATATTAGACATTTAAAATGTCAGACATCTGATGGAGAAAATCTGTGACAGCTGAGTTTCTATATTCAAAATATTTATATTTCTATAGCTTTTTCCAGTCAAATCCTCAGTATCAGTACGAAGAAATATGAAGTCAAATAATGTTTATAAATCTGTTGAATCGGTCACCATTAACTCATCCATAAAACATGATGGAAACAAGGTTTGATCAAAAACATTTGCAGAGATAATCACTTACATGACTGAAAGTAATTCAAATTGAGACCCATCAAAAATAAAGCAATACACATGAAACAGAAAAGAGCAAGTTGAATTCTTTGCTTTAGTCTTTAAGAATAATTTGCCTCCCCCCCCCAAAAAAAAAATACAGTACTCGTATTTGGAAATTTAAAAGATTACATTTATGTTAAATTTATTGTGTTGTTTTCCTTAGGATGCGTGATTGCATGATTGCCTATTTGTAATGACCAAATCCTGTAACATCAATTAATATTAAATTTAAGATAACGTATTGATTACTGCCATAATCAAACATTTACTATCTTTTACAGTTGATTTACAAGTCACTTTCATTGATTAATAGTTATTTGTCTGCTGTTTGATGCACTTTTCTAATTGTACATTGTATAATATGTGACATTTGGTCATCGTTTCAATTCAAAAAGTTGTTATCTTTGATATATATGATCTTACCATAGAACTTTGCACTGTGTCGGAGGCCATCATGTATAGCCTGCTGTGCTGAAAAATGGATTTAAGCTCCAAAAACCAAAGCATATCATATTACATTGATCACAGAATCAGAATGTAGACAGTAAACATTCCCCATGTCTCCTTTGTTTTCGTAGGCTGAAATCTGACATAGCACAGTAGTTAGTTCAAACTGCATGTACACTGCTGTCGGGCATTTCTCCGCACTTCAAGTTTTCGTTACCATTATTGAAGGAAAACAGATACCGAATTCGACCGATTGATGAAAATAAAATACTGCAATGCTTACCATTTGAAAAGAGGCAACTGTCACCAGAATATTCTGTTCAAAATAATATAAATTTTTGGAATCACAGGATACTATCCCTGTGCTTTCATGATTCGCACTATGAAGGCCTTTTCTGCACATAGCTTTGAAAAGATGTAATGTTTATCCATTGGGCTATGGAAATGAAATACATTACTTTGGACTGTTTCTGTCAGCATTAATCAATCGAACAATTAGGTCAGGTTTATAGCTGGTTTTACAAAATTCATCATAACAATGCCAATAAATAGCAAGAGATATTGAGCAAACTAAACCGATTTTGTAAACAAATAGTAAAATTCAAAGTTTTATTAGAAAATAAGCTATTGTGTCGAAAAGAAGCAACAGTGAATAGGATGTAATATGTTTACAAGGTCTCGTTTATAGGAGACAAATTACCAAAGAATTTAAAAACAGACTATATGCTGAGGAACTTTCTGAGAATCCCGTTCTAGTTTCAAGCTGACATTTTGGATGGGAGACGATTGTGTACGTGTGGTACAACTTCTTGCAAAATTGGAAACTTGGACTAAAATGGAGTATTGTTTTAATGGATATATTTCCATATTTTATGTAATGCATTTATTTGTATAATTCTAAAAGATACATAGTAAATAGGATTTTTTCGATTACAAGTTCAGAAAGGTCATGGAGTGGGCCATCATGTTGACATTTAGAAATCACACTTTCTTACGCATTTAGGGTAGAAATGTGGGATATTTTTGTACACTTTATGAATATCACTTTCCTTAATTAAAGGACGATCATTCTGTCTTGATACAAATTGGATTTTCTACAAAAACAACATGTGATCCAATGTTTACAGGAATGTCATATAATTATGCAGAATTACCTGACACTCAGAATTGACCAACATTGTGGTATGAGTATTGATGTAAATTGATTTAATGGCTTCTTCTAGCATTCAGTTGATGGCTGTTTCTCTCTATTTCAGTTGAAAGCTAGTTTTCTGCCCAGAAAGGTATGTATACAACAGGAACTGAATTTTTTTGTCTATACTTTTATCTGAGATAATTACTTTAGTGCGGTCTTTTAGGATTGATTCAAAAAGCATTTCTGTGTACAAGAGGAAATTGCTCCACAATATCTTAAGGAATTATTCATAACAAACTCCACAGTATAAGGATTAAGATCTGTTCTTGAAGGTAATCTTTGACTTTCTAAGCCAAAGTTTGAAGCCTCAAAAGGTCTCAGCAATATATAAGTGCTTTCATATGGAAAGGTGTTCCTCAAATATCAAAAAGAGTTATAATTTAAGGTTATTTTGAGAAAACTGTTTCTTACGTGTTTTGCAGATCTGATTATTGCCATAATACAGACATTTTAATGATGCAAATATTATATATAATTTTTCCACATTTTAAGCAGAAGCTCCGTGGGAGAGTAGTATTGTACTAAATGAGTTGCCTTCTTTAAATGAAGCATTATTATTGTTATTATTATTATTATTATTATTATTATTATTAATATTATTCAGAACTTATTATTATTATTATTATTATTATTATTATTATTATTATTAATCAGACCTTAGTGTTCAGAGTAAAACTTCCAAGATCATTTAAGATTTGTAAGTAGTCCAGATGAGCTATTTATTGTTAGGAATTTTTTGTTTAAATATTTTTTTACAAAGTAGCAGAGACTTGTACATTCAGGGATTGGAAACTCCTAATCAGTATCACAATGCTCCAATGAGATAATGCAAAAATATAAAATCTTGCAAGATTGTGTTCATGAGACAGCAAAGAAGTGAACAGAAAGTGTAGAGGGCATATGCTGCCTGTTGTAAGGCAAAACTAATGACATTTAAATAGGTGCAAGTGTTGTCTCATAATTGAAGGTTCTGAAGAGATCATCTGTATACTTTTTTGGTATCTGAAATTTACATTTTCGTTAAATTTGGTTAAAATTGAAAGGATTTCATGAATTAAAGTCTGGTCTTTGGTGATACGTTCTCCTCATACCGTAATACATTTTTGCTACTGCTAAAGGATATAATGAATATCATATATATCAACGCAAGATATTGTTCATTTGCTCAAAGTTTGAAAAGGAATTGTGAAATTCATGTTTAGTTCTAATTGGTCAACATGTTTGACATTAAACAATTTATTTTATGTAGGAAGGATCATTGTGGACTTAACCCAGGGAATATTTCATCTCTTGATGACTCCTGGACCTTTTTCTATTATAGGAGAAACTCCCGTCGAGCATGTAAAGGCAAAGTTTCCTACGCTGCCAATGACACTGAAATAGCAGACAGTGGATCCGACTTGTTAGAGAGTGGTAAGCAAAGCTGTCAGTTCATAAAAGCATGCAAATGTGGTGGATATGAGGATAGGAAAATGGGAAAAGATTGGGAAACATATTTTTCATTAAACATTCCCCCACTGGAATGATCAGAAAGCAGACCTGATATACTGATTTTATGCCAGCTACCTGTATTATATGCATCATCCAGACTTTTCCAAGAGAAATTACTGAATGTGTACAAAAAAAATATTAAAAAAAAAACTTTTAGTTATCAATTTCATTTGACCCAGATTGTGGGAATTAATCTGGGGTATTGTCAATAATAATAAACAAGGCAGGTATTAATTAAACTGTACAGTGATCTCACATTACATTGTGGATCATGGAGACCATGAACGTGTAGTGGGTTGAAAGAACATTATCCAGTGGTCTGTTACAAACAAGCTGTATCTATAATGCTCTATAATGCGTGTAAAACATAATATTGGTATATTTTATTCTTGTGAGCACATTATAAATGGTTATCGTCTGGCAGCCAAAAACGAAAATGTCATGCAAAAAAAGCAGCAGTTGGAACTAAATGCAGCAAAGTTAAAGATATTCTTGACCATGTCCTCCTAATATGTGAAGCCATTTTAGTGAGTGTTTCTTAAATTGAAGATCACTGTATTTAAAAATCCTATAAACATAGAATTCTTATATTTGTTTATTGCAGGTTTATGCTTTTTACCTTCATTAATAAAAAAAATTTGTGTTTTGCACAAAAATCGAAATTTATTAATACATTTCTGTTTAAGAAGGTAGTCCCATTTCCCATACAGACGGATCCATTTGGATCTTAGAATCGACGAAGCTGTATGATTAACTATATATGGTTTAATTTACATGGTGCAAAAACAAATACATCCACCTGTGATGAGCCTGTTACAAAGAGGGTATGTTACAAGTGTTGAGACTACAATACAGCTGTTTTTAGTTTATTTATTGGGTTTGAATACTAAAATTTTAATGGGTTACAAATCTGAAATGCTTTTTTAGACAGGTGGATGAGACAGCTTTGGTTTCGGATCATGAGCAGTCAGTTTCCAATATTGTATGGAGTTATTTTGAACTTTTGGCTTATGACACTGTTCATAGTGTAACAGATACCTCTAAGATTACAAAACATTAATATAGGTAATTTTCTCCTATCATACAGCGGACGTTTTATCAGAGTAAATTACTATTAAACCTACAATCCTTATTTTTGAAGGTATTGGCACTGAAATTGAGATTTACAGAAATTCACACAAATGAAATCACCTTTATTCCTATGAATTAAAAGTTGTTGAAATAATTCATTTGGATACTGATATTGGAAAAGCACACTTTTATAGAAAACCAAAAATTATGAGCTTGAAAATGATGAAATTATATATATTACTATTACATTAATATATAGCAAGCAGTTACCTAGTGTCATTTGGTAACACAACTACCCATCATATCGGTTTTAATTTATGAATGGTTAAATCCACATGCTGATATACTAGCAATAAGGAGGTCATACTATACTTTATCAGATAAATTTAAATTCCAGTAGAGTGGCCGAGATATACTTATATCCAGCTTGATGGATGCTGGAAATGTGGAGACAACAGGATGCGACAAAAAGGAAATTGCATCACACAAAAGAACTCAATATTTTTCCCATCAAGAGGCAGGTTGTCATCCAAAACTGACTTGTCTCCACTTTAATTAAAGTTAGGAAATTTGGCATGTCCAATTATCCATCACTACATTATTCAGTCTGATCTTTGTTCCTGCATAGACAAAGGTGTAATCATTGGTTTGATACCAGATTATCAGCATGAAGCAGTGAAACCTTACCACATAAATTAATCCAAAATTGTCTTTTATGTAAGTACATTCGAGTCCTCAAGCAGGCTAGATTTTGGTGATATTAATATTCAAAATTGTCAGTTTGTGTCTGTTTTGGGGAACCACTCCAGTGACCTAAGTGGTTAGAGTGTCCACCTCGGATGTGGTAGGTCGCAGGTTTGAACTCCGACCGAGTCATACCAAAGACTTCCCCCCCCCAAAAAAAAATATGGTACTAGCACTAGCCCCGCATGGCACTTAGCATTAAGAGGTTAATGTTAGGACTGGTTGGCCTGGTGTCAGGATAATGTGACGGGAGGGGGGGGGCATCATGCTACATGTCTGTGGCATGATGCCCAGTGCTAGACATCACTATAAACTACCACACTGCAGACATAGTAGCGATATGATTGGAAAATTTTTAAATTTCATTGAAAATCCAAATCACGCACGCACGCACGCACACACACACACACACAGTTTTAAGATTAAGTTTAGTGGGTATATATATATATATATATATATATATATATATATATATATAATGAGTAGCCAGCCTAATATGATTTTAGTTGGTCAGATCCTAAATCACGGACTAGTGAGTATTTAGTCCATAGATGCCATTCAAATGGTTACATTTCACTTTTCAAAATTTTGCACATGTATATTCCTACCAGTCCTAAAACTAAGAAGAGTTGGGTTTTAAACTCAAACAAAGTGCTTGACTTCCGTGTATTTAGATGTTTATGAAGGCTTTTTTTGTGCAATATGCTCCAGTTTATGGGACAGTGAAATGTGATATTTGTTGCCCAGCAATACTTACCCAACTAGTTTCAGAATATTTATGATATAAGTTATAACCATATTCCATTAGTATCATACTATCCTCACATAATATCTTTGTTTAATTTTCTAAATTGATTTTCTCAAAAATATTTTAGGCATTTTTTTCATGTGTCATGCTTTTAATAAAACAAAGCCTCAAATTTGGGTTCTCAGGTTTCCAGATGACTTGAATTCATCCAATTGTTTGTTTTAGAATATGACTATGACAGTGATCTTCAAGATGATAACGATTGTGGAATTCAGAATGTTAAGCCTCAGGACAACAATCAGAATGTCAACCTTTATAATGCTAGTCAAAATAGTCAGCTTGGTGACAGCATTCAGAATGTTAACCTTTGTGATGCCAGTCAGAAT
>JAECUM010010341.1:0-13710 GCA_016617855.1 Megalonaias nervosa | reverse complement strand
GATTAAGGAATATCTGATATGCGTTAACATTATGATAAAGGTGGTAAGAAACACGGCTGTTATTAGCATAGAGAAGAGCGTCGTTCCAGTGTATGATTAGATTGTCTTGACTTAATTCACTGTACAGTCAACGCTAATTTAAACTCTGACAAGCGATGTTAGTAAACGACATCGAGGGTTTAAGACACTGGCTGCGTCCATTTGTATATTTACTAGAAAATGAAATCGCTTTTTGAATTGCGTTTTAAACACATCATGACCATATCATGATACTGAGCGAATGAAATATACATAAATTAGTTTATATTGTTTTTATATACCGAGTTTTCACTGTGACCGTCTGGGGCATATCAATTCATTTATTTCATCAGATATCACAACGTAAATGAATTTCACTATTTTCCAATTTGGCCAGACCCGTTTTAGTCCATCCGAATTGTATATGTTTTGTAAATAATATTGAGAATGCTTGCATATATTTTGCAATCAATGATGAATGAATGAATGATGCAAGACAAAACATTTGATGCAGCGCTTTATCATAATGTTATTATCATAGTTGATATAGTAAAAGATGTTTGCTGGACAAGATCATCCAGAAATCACGAAGCAATTGTTGTCATCAACTTTTCATGCAGGAATCACGAAGTAAATGCTGTCATCATCTTGCAAGTAGCACACATCTTCATTGTCTGCTTCATTTTCACCACCACCAACACTTTCCTTTCTACTCTAGATAATTTTCTACAAAATGCAATACAAGGAACAATAATTTGTCCCGTGGTGAATAGTAGTATACTGTGGTGTCCATCATCGTTATACATACACATTTTCCTATACATAATCATTGCACACACTATTATAAATGTATTGCTACCAATTAGGAGATCATCCACATTTGGCATGACGTATCAAAGTTTGTCTTAGGTCAAAAGCCGAATTGATATAGTTTGAAATATATTTGTTTAATGTATTCATAATTTTTCAGGCATACCATAATGTATTTGTACGGACCTATAATTTTCGAAAATGTTTGTTCGAAGGGTTTTCTATAGTGACTACAATAATTACCGTTTCAAAGGAAACATTACCCATATGAATGTAGTATATTTCTGAAAATGTTCAAATTGCTTCTTAAGGGTTATTGATGATGCACAATTCCGTACAGGTGGGTAAGGAATGATACTCTATGTCCAGAATGTGATGCTGGGGTCAAGGAAAAACACAACTATGTTGATCTTGTGGCGGCATAACTATCGATCGCTTGAACGATATTACGAGATAATGATTGATCCTTATGACATCAGATTAAAAGACGCAAAGGAGTTTCTGGAAATATTTTGCTCTGCTGAAAAGTAATGTTGTATTAGAAAAATTGGAATTCATATATGGCGCAAGCTGACAAAGATAAGAATCTTGATGAATTTGTGAGGCATCCAATATTCGTAAGTTATCAGGCAGATTGGGCCGGTACTATTAGACACTGACGCCGCAAAATAACCTCTTGAAATGTCATCCACATGGGGTAACTCGTTATAGGAATTTTGACCACAAATTATCTTTCGCACAGATTTGTTTATAAGCATTTTAACGGCGTTATAAATGATGGGCTAGTTATTGATCACATGAACTCAGATAGAACAGATAAACATTTGGAAAATGTACATGCTATCACAAAAAAAGAAAACACAATACTCCGAAAAACAAACACGAAAAATGCCACAACCAATTTGATGAAGTAATCTTGAAACTGGAGAAACAAACGAATTTATGTCTATCTCAGCTGTTGGAAAATATTTTGATATTTGCCCAAATTCGAAAGAGCTCATCGCATATGGTGCAACTATCATCTGCATCGAAGAGGCTTAACCAAAAAATACAATTCGCGTATATCACACTGTAAGTATCCCTACTAAAAGACCAGCATAGAGATCAGTTGACATAAAACATTTCAGTATATCAGTAACGTGTTTTTTTTTTTTTTTTTTTTTTTTTTTTTTTTTTTTTTTTTTTTTTTTACAACAGCTAATTGCCGGAATTCTAATTCGACTCATAATTTAAACATTGTTATTATCCAGTGTCAAAAACTTGTTACGCGCTGAGCCGCTAATAATGACATGTGGCATCCCACGCTCAGGCAAACCTGTTCCGATTATATAGCAGGCATGATTTAAAATGCTTACTAAATTCCCGTGATCTGTTTCGTGTGAAATAACTGCGCGTAGTCGTTTAGTTCTGATATGTGTGTCTGGCTGGCTGTTCAATGAGAGAGGACGTAGTGCACCACTGGTATGGTTCATGTAAATTAATTTAGCCATGTATTCTTAAGTTAGTGCTTGAGCGAGTGGTTAGTGAGTACGGACAATATCTCGATCGACGTGTGGAAAATTAACTCATGTACGATTATCGGAACAAGCCACAGTAATATTTTCGCCGTTTTAATAACATACTACAATAACGAGAGGTGGGGTGGGTGTCTGAGATGCACTCAATACAAGATGAACTATTATTGACTGGGTTACTGTAAAACTTAACCTAGGTGTTCTTGCCTGGGCCCTCCCCGAACCCAAATAACAGTGTTCATTTTATACCAACATGGTTTACATAAGGTGTGTGTGCGCTTGATTAACGGAATTGAAAAACCAGCCAGCTAGCTGTCGTTGCCAGGTATATTGTTGTCACCGTGTCAGTGCGCGATCATTGATTGGTCCGTCCGCATGATTGTACTAGACGGGTAACAAATTTTAGAACCAAGCACCTCTATGTAAATCACGTGCGAAATCTGAAGTTGAGTTTGCGATTGGGTATGCATGTGACCAAGATTCATCGGCTGCTCGAATTCAGTCAGCAGGTTTGGATATTCTCGTACATGCGGGACATAGCAACAACTTTAAAAAGGACATTTTTTAATTCATGAGCAATGCTTTATTTGGGAGAACAATGTAGAATCTACACAAGATAATTCGAGTCGGACTTGTCGATATAGTAAGGAAGGGAGACTTCGAAGATTAATGGCAGACCCGGCTTTTGATTCTATAAAAAAGTATTGATGATGGACTTATTGCCGTTCACAGTTAAAGCACAGTTGCAAAAGAGGACACTTAGGCTGACAAATTGAATCTGTGTTGGATCGTCTGTCCTGAACGTATCAAAACTACTCAATTACGAATTATACTATGATCAGAATCAGGTCAAAATATTGTACACCGATACAGACCCGTTGCTACCAGAGCACAGCTAAGTTTGGTCAATCAAGCTGACACTAGCGAATATCCAAACAAATATCCTCTGTTTAGTTACGCCATTGATGGTGGTTGGCAAATTTAAATAGGAATGCTTGGGCAAACTAATCGAAGAGTGTGTCGATCTGAAACCAAACTATACTTGATTGTGGTTGGACCGCAGAGAACTGGCAAGAAGAATACATAATATGAAAAACGTGTTCCACAGGTGATTGTAAAGAAAGATCCAAAACATCAGCGGTACCTGGCATGTCTTCCAGAACAACTTCAATTCACACACACGCCAAATATTATCCGGACCAAGAAAAACTGCATGGGTGTTTGGAGACTCACCAATCTGAGTTTACCCTCGTTCGATACCCAAGCGATGTGATGTTGTGTACCAGTCTACGATTGCTACTGGTTAACGTTAGAAAAAAATAATCATGGTGGTGTATTCGATGTAGCGACTTTTAATTCCTTTCGCATAAGTGCACTGCTGGGAGGTTTTTGCCCACCAGATGATTAGGGCCCCAATCGGTAACGCATTGGCGGTCATGGAACACCAATCCCTTTTGAATGGCGGAAACGTCTACAGACCATATAGTGGGTCAGTGGATCGACGTTGTAGCCCGCCTTCTAACTCTTCAGGAGGATGCACATACCGAACAAGATTGTCTCTGAGTTGTTGTAGTGATGTTCGCTATGAATTCATTATCTGAATAACCGTCACGGACTTTAGGCCAATCGCCTTGATTGGTTTTCATCCCGTCGTGGGTGTAACCTTATTGTTCAATGTTTTTGAGACTAATGGAAATTGGGCTAGCCATTCCTGAGACTGTGCTTTCCTGATCAACAATTCTTATGAGTACTGATGGTCGAACATCCGTGCTAGTAGAGTAATATTAAATATTTTCTAATCAGCTTTATCACGATGTACACTGATATGCCCGATATGCACTCGCTAGAGATGTTTGGCCAGAATCACAGATTCGAGACATTGTTTGCCATGATTCAATTGCAATGACCGTGGCCTTGCGAGCGGTCCCCTTGCATAAATGCGTACGGGTGCATCTGTGACACTTGCAGTAAATGTTGATTTCATCAACTCTGCTTCTTTGCATCTCCTAGCCACATAAACAATGGTTAGCGCGTGTCACATACAACATAGTGTGGAGCGAGTAACACATGTGACTGACGAACCTCTCTCATGCGTTTGGACATTAAACCACCCGTTGAAATCTGTCATTATCCTGGAAAGTAAATTTGCCACAGCGCTTTTGTGACCAATATTGGGCAAGCAATCCCATGAGTGACTTTTGCTGCACCCCCTAACTGTTCCATAGCGGCTTCACCTCTTCCGTACCCACACAGTGTGGTATATGTTTGATCATATCCAGGTTTTTATGTAGATTATATAGTCATCCTTTTTTTCGCACATACAATGATTAAATCGTTTAAGCATTGGTATTGGAGCCGTTTTTCAAAATTCAGTTCGTGCACTTACATTGGTCCTCCTGGAACTGGTACAACTCAAGTGTTGCTGAATATGGTTTTACGATTGCTAACCATTGATCGATTTGCACGTGGTTGCGCCATATGCTGATCGTTAACCGTGTTATGGTGTTTTGCAAGATGTTGTAAAAGGGTAGAGAGGTGGTAACAACACCTAGACAACTTTCTCGCCCACCACCGATATATTTTTCCGCGACAGAGTTATTTGCTTTATGTATGAATAACGGAGTTGATGTAGTTTGTGGCATTCCCCGGCAGTAACCGCCATACAATATTGAACTTACTTTGGTTACGCTCGAAGTTGTATTTGTACCAACACTATGCATAGAGAAAGTGAATTCGAAGTCGAAACGAGCAGCAGAGGAGGTGAACCCTTTTACTTTTCTGAGCCCTAATTTTTGCAATTTAACGGTTCTATTGATGACATTTTCTCTAATTGGTCTCCAGTATTATGATACCCTTCGAATATTTCAGAGAGGGTGCATCTACAACTTTTCGGAGCCCTTATTTTATAAAACTAAAAGTTCTATCGATGACATTTTCTCTAATTGGTCTCCAGTATTATGGTACCTTCGAATATTTCAGCACCGGGTCACTCAATTTTTGTCGTCCACGCTCTGCTGTTATAAATTAAACAACTATTATAAATATTAACAACGAGTATCGGAGAACCACATTCAGCTTGATTAGCTCGAGAGCGACTTCAAGCAATTAAAAAATATTTACCCGTCCGTGATTCAGTCAAGCAACAACTACAATCACGTCAAGAATCTCAGGTGGAATTTGAAGAGGATACAAAACAGTTATTTAAACCTATTACTGAGACCACTAAAGGTCTTCTTCCTGCGTTAGGAAAAATAGCAAAAAGAACGAAGCAGACAAGAGAGATTTTACGTGAACTTCCAGCTGAAATAGCTGCTGCTCAACCAATACCTGAAGGCGCTGAAGCATTAGAACCTGAAGGCGCTGAAGCCCGTAGACCAAACAAATCAACTACTGAAATGTTAAATAAATTTACTGAAAAGGCTATTGATGTAATTAATAATATTAAAAACGTAAAACAATTAGCTAACTTTACTAAAAATATTTTACTTTAGCTAACTTTACTAAAAATATTTTTATCAACAGAGATAAATTAATGAAACCTGAGTACGCTAAAGATATTAAAACCCGTGCTGACTGGCGAAGATTTTTATATCGTATATTTGTGGATATTGAACGAGTTAGCATGGATGATCCAGTATATCAGAGTTTTATTCATGAAGTTAATAAAATAACTAAATTAAGAGTAGAGGAGAAGAAAAAACAACAAAAATCAAAACCATTTGAGCAATCACACCGTGATTATCCAGTATCACCGAAACCAAAAGCATCACCGAAACCAAAAGAAGAAACTGAGGAAGAAGAAGAATTTTATGATACTCCTGGCGCAACTGGAAGTGGTTTAGGAAGTGGCCTTATTACTTGCCCCAATAACGTCCTTGCTGATGTTGATCGACTAGAAATCCTCATTGGAGGAAAACGAGCTGTCAATAATTCTACAGAGATAATTAATGAAGCAGCTGATATTTGTCAACGATTATTTACAGGTGGAATTATGGATATTAATGTATATCGATCCCTCATTAATGAAATTGTCGATGATTACCATAGTGACTGAGTATGTAATTAAATAACAACTACTATAATAAATTGATCGTATATAGTAATCAACGTGGACCCACCATGGTCAGGGTAATAAACTCACGATTACCAGTATACAAAACAACCTACGGAGATGGACTAGGCGATATTGTTCAGGGTCTGTTTAGAAGGATAGCCCCAAAAGCAATACCGATTGCAAAGCAACTGGGGATGAAAGCTATTGATGTTGTTCGTGAAAAAGGTATTGGTGCTATGGGTAATCTCGCTAGTAAAGCGTTTTCAGCGATCACAGATAGACTAACACGATTAATACGCAGACCTGCGGTCCGACCTCAACCTGTAAAATTACCTAGCACTGAAGTAATGCCTGCAAATATTAGTAAAATAATAAATCAAGCTGCTAATCAAAAACTAGCAGAGTTGGCTGATGTACCATTATCAGAAAAAGAAAAAAATATAACCGCTAGTCTGATAGCAGGAAGTGGTCTCACTTCTCGAAGTGGTCTTCGTTTTAGACGATAATAATTATAATAAAGATGTTCAAACGTATATCTGATCCAGCGTTTGACATGGATGCACCAGTACTCAAGGATGAGTCTGTGCGTGATTATCAATATTATTCTTATGATGCACGAATTCCAGATCAGCGTGGACGAATTGAACTACAAGTTCAGGATACAAGTAGGTATTTCTTACCCGCTGAGGCGTTTATTGAAGTAGAAGGTAGACTCTTACAAGCAGATAATAACGCATACGGAATTGGTAATCGAGTTGGTTTTGTTAACAACGGTGTCATGGCTTTATTTAACAGTGCCATATATATCATTGACGGAAAGAATATTGAATCATGCCTGGAAAACGTGGACGTTGCCACGACAATACTTGGTCTTGCAAGATACAGCGATGATTACTCAAGGTCAGCTGGTCCATCAATGATGTTTGCAAAGGATACAACTGATCATCCAGAAAACAGAAACGTAACACTAAATGCAGCTGGAACTGAAGTTGCATCAATGAATGAAAACTTCAACTTGGGATTCGCATCACGTCGAACAATGTTAAACGATGATGAAGAATTTTCATGTGTGATTCCACTGTCACATATTTTTGGATTCTGCAGAAATGTTAGGAAGGTTATATTTGGCGCTAAACATACAGTGGTACTTGTTAGAAAAGCCACCGACAATGATGCAATATGGCGTGATGCTGCAGTTGCTGTAGGTAAAGTAATACTGACAAAACTTTCGTTGTGGATGCCAACAATGACCCCATCGATTACCGAAGAACAACGATTACTTTCTTTCATGGACAGTGGTGGTAAATCAATGTTGTCATGGTTGACTATGACCACAGATAGTATTCAAGGTGCTGTTGCTGGTTTATTTACATGGGAGATAGCATCACAGCAGGGAGTGTCAGCACCACGACATATATTTATTGCGTTTCAGGAAAATGTCAGAGTAAACTCACAAGAACGAAATCCAATGGTGCTTGATACGCTTGGAGTTAGTGAAGTTTCTTTGAGGATAAATGGACACCAAGAACCTTCCGAAGAAGTGCTGCTAAATTTTGAAAATAATCATGTTGCATGTACATATCATCGTCTGATGACGTTCATGGGGCGTGTTCAGAATGTTGATTTTGGGTTACAGATATCTCAGCGTGATTTTACAACACTGTATCCAATATATTACTTTTCACTAGAACACTTAGATTTATTCAGACAATCTGTCGTTGATATACACTTTCGAGCTCGTGTATCTCGACTGCCCGCTGGTGGTTACAGAGCAATAGCCGTTATATTCAGCGATAAATCAATGTTACTTGAAGGTGTTAGTGGACGAATGAGAGTCGTTGATGCTCCAGTAGAAAACATGTAATTAGATCACCTTGATTTAAAATCAGGATAATAATTATAATGTCATATCATTACGCTAGTGTTATCCTGACTCCTGGTTAGATTAAAAGGCTAGAATCAGCATAAAAAAATAACTGTGGAATAAAAATATCGCTAAAGCGACAACAGATGAGCGGTTCAAATAAATAATCGTTGACCGAGCGTCAATTTAAAAACTTCAATGAAGCTAAAAAATCAAATAAAGGTATAAAACTTAATCTTTCTGCGGGTGCCATCAAAGATGCTGTTAAGACAGGTGGTATATTTCCACCTCTCGCAGCTATACCAGCATTAATAGCCGCTGCAGCCCCAGCTGTTGCAAAAGCAGCTGCATTAGGCGCTGTTGGAACCGCTGCTGGAATGGCGTTAAAGAAAGCAACGGGTCAAGGAATTATAACCGGACAGGGAATCAAAAAAAAGGGAAGAGGTCTAAGATTACCAGGGACCCCATATTCATGGTACGGAAAGGGTCTAAGACTTCCCGGGACCCCATATACATGGTACGGAAAAGGCCTAAGACTTCCCGGGACCCCGTATTCATGGTACGGAAAGGGTCTAAGACTTCCCGGGACAGTTTACTGATATCGCCTATGTCCAATTTTGATTTACTTAATGCTGCTAAAAAACTAAAAATAAAAAACTTCAGAGGTGTTTTTATGCGCGATCAATTACCAAAACAACCGAATAATATTGAAACTGGTATTATTAATTTCGATAAAAACTCTGGACCAGGCACGCATTGGGTTTGATATGCAATTGATCCACGTGGAATTATTTACTTCGATTCATATGGATTAGTGCCACCTAAGGAATTTCTTCATTATGTCAGCAATAATATTGCTCCAATTTGGTATTCAACGTTACCAACACAAACACTAGCTGATCCACCAATATGTGGTCGTGAAGTACTTAATGTACTTGATGCTATATCAAAATCAACAAAACCACCTCATAAAGTCGTGCATGAATATACCACATTGTCACATTTAAACGGATACTTATAAATATAATGGTTGATATTTACGGAAGATCTCGCAAAGCTCAGAAGCAAGTTGATTTATCTAAATACGCATCTCTTGATCAACTTAGAAATGAGATTGACGATTTATTAAATATTACAAGTGTGGATCAAAATGAAGTCGTTGTTTTTCAGGATAAACAAGGACGATTAAAAACGAGTAACATACAACTGACAGATGTAATCGTACGAATTCCCACCGCAGTTGTTAATAATATCGTTATTTTCTCCGATCAGGGTAAAATACAAGATTCTGGTAAGTCAGTTAACGATTTTATCAAGCGAGCTGGTGATTCATTCACGGGTCACATTATCATGAATCGAAATAAAATTATAGACCTTGGAAATCCAAACGTAGATACAGACGCCGCAACAAAATAATATGTCGATGATCAAGAATCTAAGTACGTGTTAGTCAACTGTGGCATAATGCGTGCATTTCTCAACATGAATAATAATGGTATTAATAATCTTAGAACACCAGAATCTGATTTTGACGCTGCAATGAAGAAATATGTAGACGATAGCAACATTCCTACGACAACTTCGCTAAAAACAATCAATGACGAAATGACCACACGCAATGGTACTTTTACTAATCACGTACAAACTTTTTTAAATTTTCGTAGAAACATAAACAAACCCATAAAAGATTTTTTTTGGTGATCCACCAACCGTTGATATAAAACTAGCCGACGTTAACATGAAACTTAATGATATTGTTAGTGGAATACCTAATATTATTCAAAAAACTAATCTGATTAAAATCCTTCACAATCAGATCGTCAATGTCGTGTACACAGTAGCATCAGGATTAACAACATGGTCACAGCAAAATAACACTATTAGATATACCGCGAATGTTACTGGTGTGTATAGACTGTCTATCTTTAGCTCTGCAAAGTTTAAAATTTATATTACAACATTTCCGTGGCGTCATTCAACTGATGCTTTCTCTGGAGTTGTATCTATAGTGTTAAATAAAGATGCTGAAGAAATATTTTTACTGGAAGCAGATGATCGAACAATAACCGCAACGTCTTACTGGTGGTGTTTGGAATTTGTAGCTGGAACACCACAATTAGCCACTTAATATAACAATAATGGATCAACCTCAGTCCTGCATCGACGTTCAACGTTACAGATACAATCAAGTATATGAACGTCTGTCTAAACTAAAGGATTTTAGTAATTATTATAACATAAAAATAAAAAATACAAAAGGCGTATAGTTGTCATCGATGTAGTTGTTTACTCAGTTTCTGCTGTTATTGCTGGGACAGGATTATTATTATCAACATTGACGATGACAGCACCTGTTGTTATAACCATCATTGTTTCAGCATCAAGGACTATTGCTGGTGTTCTCGGTATTATAGCTAAAAAAGATAGATACCTGTACAAATGTTAAATTGCACGATTATATGATTAAATTACATACAGTAACAGAGGCATGTTCTAAAATATCCTTGTATATTTCTTCATGCGTTAGTGATGGTGAAATATCCGATACTGAATTTGCGATGATGATGAAAACTATGATGATGCGCTAAAGGTGATTGCTAATGATTTTGACGAATTAAATAATAACGATAATAATAATGACAGACAGGGAAATACTTCAGCAGATCGTCACTAATACGACTCCGTCAAAAACTACAATGGTTTCATTAAGTTCTACTAATCCTGAATTTAGCATTAACTTTCCAACCGCAATTCCTGCAAAAGAAATAGCATTAGCACAGTTACGGGTTTATCATAGCTGGCCTAATATTAGATCAAAACCATTTGGTGGACTACAGCCAGATAATTCATTAGTATTCGCAAATAAGAATAAACCTGATGGAACTCCTGATTGGCAAGTAGTTAGTATTCCAACTGGCAGTTATCAGATAGATCAGATCAACGATGAATTCCAACGCAGAATTAAATCCATAACAGAAAAAGAATCCAAAATAGCGATTACTGCTTACGAACCAACATTATCAGCGGTGATTGAAATAAATTCCCCTGATTATCTCGTAGACATTTATCAGAGTTCGATTAGATCAGTATTAGGATGGCCTGATATTCCACCGGTTTATAATGGAATTTCAGAACCACATCGATCTGACTTCGTCACGGATAAAAGAATATTTATACAACTTCCAGAATATCGATAAAAACAACCATGGTCTTATATAAAATTTGAATTTGATCCAAGCAACAATGAACATTACTTTACCGATTTCGACTGTCGAAGGACCCCCAAGATAACTAGATCAGCATTTAATATTTTCATCGTAGACGCCAGGACGCGGACTACTAGACAGATTGTTGATGAAGATTTTTTTAAAAGATTGTTAGCTCTTCTTAAGCCTGAATACGATAAAACACTTAATGATTTAAAAAGTTTATTTATTTCATTATCTCAACACTATAGCAATGATGTAAAAAATCAGTTAATCGAGTCAATAAAACATTTAAATAGGATCCTATTGGATCTATACATCGCCAATCGAAGTATTATAAACGTCGCGACTAAACTCGATGGAAATATTTTCTCAGATAAAAAAAACTTAAGCAATTATTTCTTGATCATTACAAAATAACAGAAAAAGATTTACAAACATTTATAATACCAGATTTAAATAACGCTGAAATGAAGAAAACACTCAACGATGTCATTGATGAATATTTCCCTAAAATACATGCAGAGTGGATAAAAGTAGCCCCACCACCGGTTATTCTTAAACATAACAACGATCCATACGGTGGAGGTCGTCATATATCGCCAGGCGTTGTTAATATAACATCAACGATCGCAGTCAATCTAGTATGTGATGTAATTGATGGCAGTTATCAAGTTGACCTTGAGAAATCTAACCACCGCAGTGGCACTGCGGAGCAAGGTTATGTGTTATATGCATTTAGTCCTCAAGCTCCGCCTGGGTGGTTAATTGTATCTGAACCAATTAATCCCGTTTATCTACGTTTACATAATCCATTATTGTCGAGAATAAATTTCAAACTTACTGACCAGTCTGGACACATTTTGGATCTACGAGGAGAGAATCTTAATATTAATCTGTATATACACTCGTAGAGTTGTCGTATTTGCGCACCAACACTGTTTGTTTAGCGAATAAATTATTTTGCAATTCAGAAAATATTATAGATCTGAGAAAATTTGCTTGTTTTATGTTATTTTTGCTTTTTATGTTATTTTTTGCTTGTTTAATGTTATTTAGTCAGATTTCTTGCTCCGTGAGGGTCTAAATTGTAACACCTGGCAGTTCTCTATATACATTTTTCTCAAAAAACATATAAAAATTATTTTTTTCACTGTAATGAACCGTGATAACCCTGCTGTCTCTCTGTAGAGTAAATTAAACGATTATCTCCCTTGTAATACATGTTATCTGTAATCGAGGTATTTCAGTCCCCGTACGGACACGATATATATCGTTTTTCGTTAGTTATTTAGTGATCTATCTTCTCTTCGTAAGAATCGCTGTTAGTGAAGCAGCAATGTGTAACAGAGAGGGATATTTTAACTCTAATAACCTTAAATTCACGTCAGTTTTATATACCAAGTAGCGTAGAGTTATTTTTAGCTCTAACGTACTTTGACCTTAACGAACGATAACTCCATACGTGCGATTATTGTATTAATTTTGAAAACCTGAAGTAAATTCACGTTACATTAGTAATACAAATCCTGTAAGACAACGCAAATATTTTATTAATTTTGAAAAACTGAAGTAAATTCACGTTACATTAGTAATACAAATCCTGTGAGATAGCGCAAATATTTTATATACTTAAATTTAACTGTGTTATTGATAAGAGAGCGATGGCCGAAGTGGTAAGACGGTTGGACGTAGATCGAAGCTCTACTCTCTCGCATGTTCGAGTCTCAAAAAATGCCAAAGATATATTATCTTGCATTTGGCGACTGATGCTATTTAAGTGGGGGGCGCAAGCAGCCCTTGAGATTTCATGTACCCCTCACCATGTTGAACAACGTGGTGAGTGCAGTTTTTGCATTTACCCGGGGTTTGAATTTTTTTGGGGGGGGGGTTTACATGAAATCGTAATGTCTATGCGCTTGCGCCTCTCAAAATAAACAGTAGGGTGATGTGAACTCGTGACCTTGTGACCTGAAGGGTACCCACATAGGGGCATTCAGAAAGAATGTCCGCTGGACCAAAAGGTCTCAATAAGATGCCTGTGGACCATAAGACAGGTCTTAACCATGAAAAGTGCCCATACAAAAAAAAAAACAAATCAGGCAAAAAAGGGACTCTTAGGATCTTATTGGTAAAGGCTTTACCAGCATAAGGGACCCAAGTGGAATGGTAGACCGAATGTCATCGCTGCTGTTTATTTTTGATAAAGTTAAAACTTATTTTAAAGAAATAAATATATATATA
>JAECUM010010340.1:0-31662 GCA_016617855.1 Megalonaias nervosa | reverse complement strand
TGGTGGATCAAGGATGATAAATTTTAAGATTGTATTAGCATCTATGGCAATGATTCACTCGTTTAACATAGTGATAACAGAATAAAATTCCATTTCTATACTTATCGCTTACATAATTAGCCATGATCTCAAACGTGATCGTATTGAAGGTAAATATTCTCTCTTTCATAATCTTGGTTTGCATCTTCTATAACTTCAGGTGCTTTTTACAGTGTAATTATGCATCTCAAATGCCGCGGAAGAACAAAATGACACAACAAACACTGATTTCCCAAAATTTGAAAATCGACTGGAATTTTAAATTTTTTTGAGTAAACAGTAAATTGAATATCTTCGTTACCCGTATTTTATTTATTTGCCAATCCTGATCTTCACATTTTCCGTGGTTTGCTCATTTTAACCTGATTTGGTTTTATTTATCGCACAGACTTTGGTGACCATACATATCTGAACGTCATGAAAGTGTTGTAATCATAAAAAATATTATCACTATGGCAACAAATGTTTATGAACTATTCAGCATTCTGCAAGATAGTTACAATTGAATAATTTAGATCTCCTCTAACCTTTGCATCGAACGACTGTAAAAATCCACCAGATACAATTACAACATTTGGCACAAATGTATGTATTACATCTAATGAATATTGCTCAGATTTTATACTACTTTTAGTGTGCGTAATAGTGATGTGTTGAATTACGATGTTTTACGCTCTTTGGTGTTTTGTTTTTGATTGGCTTTTTCTTTTTTGCCCGCTTAGGAGGAGTTACATATTTTCCGTATGTTGTGCTTCTTCGCTAAATATTGACAACTTCTGTCAAGGTATATAATAACTTCTGAAAAATATTTCTAAACAACAGAAACACTAGCTACCATGAGGCTCCAATAAAAATACTAACAAGTTATATGTTTATGAGAATGTTGACAAATAAATCATTCAGTTTAGGCTGCATGGTTTTTTTCTAAAGAGATATTAACATCTGGAGCAGAAGAAGATTATGAATAAAAATTTTCATCCAAATTATTTAGATACTAAGGAACCAAACCATGGTCTCGTTTCTTCAGTTAATCTCATTTCTTCAGTTAATCTGGTTCCTTCAGTTAAGTAATCACGTGAATTCGCACAGTTTTCATTTCATTTTGTCTCGATTTCCATAAGTGTTTTAAGCATCTTAATCTTTCCTCATCAGGTTAATTGGGATCTAATAACTTGAGCTGCTAATTACTTCCTGTAAGTGCATACTCATTAGCAATTCTCCTTCAATTATTACGACTGCGCTTGCCATTTAATGATGGCAAATTTTTGTATTGTCTCCAGCGGAAGAAAAAAAAATCTAGTTTCTCTGAATTAGAAGTAATATTTACACCTTGCTCCATCAGATAGTTAATTGACAGAGTTACTAAACCTCATCTTTATAAAGCTTTAATTAATTAAGAATTCTTGATCTGGATATATCTTACTATCTGTTAGTACGTTTCGGCCTTTCTCATTAAGCTAACCTAAGCATTTCTCTTTAGCTAACTTTAGCTAGTTTTTTTCTCTGCAAGATCATTTTAGTAATAGTCATTATTGGCACCCCTCCATCTAGGACGAAATATGTTTCATTTTTTGGAGTCGGTCGGGGTTCGAACCCGCGAGCTCCTGCATCCGAGGTGGACGCTCTAACCTCTTAGGCTACCGAAGCGGTACATGGCGAATCAGTTACTCGTCAAAGAAGACGAAGTAAGATCGGTGAAAAAGATTTTCGTGGCCTTCCCCATTGCCTTTTCATTACACTAACACCTTTGTCATATCAAATTATATTTAAATAATCTCTCAAACGAATAATTTATGAGCTCAAGACCAATAAAACAAGATTTTCCTGGTAAATATGAAAGATATCATAAACTGGGATTAAACAGAAGCATTTCTCAAGATCAACTTATTAGATCTAATTTAAGCACAATAAATTCAATATTGTTTTTGTTCTGTAAAGATAAATACGGAAACAACAGTATGATTCAAATATCTTTTCTTAGTAGAATTATGAACAACCGGAACTATTGGTAAAGAAAGAGGCGGAAGTGATTTTTCTATTGTGAGGTTGAAAACGAGAACAAATGTAACGGATAGAATAAAGAATTAAAGATAAATGAAGGGAAAATTCATGTATTAACATTTAATGCAAAGATAATGTATTGCCTACGTTAAAGGACTACAAATTCCAAAAACTGTTTATGTAATAACAAATAGGATTGGCGATTAGCTAATTTATTAATTAGTTTGTACCGGATCATGCAACTAAAGACGTAACAACAAACGCTTGTTTATTTGTTTCATTATCTTTACCTTTTATATCATGACGTATATTAGTTGCACAGATAGGTAAAATAATTTCGTCAGTCTTTCTTAATAGTCCTGATATTCTGCCTAAATAATTATTACCATAAATATTTCTTGCCATTGTTGTTTTATTGCAGAATATATTTTCTGACAAATTGTTGTAGACTGGTATTATATTCTTTCTCACGTTGGTGTATATATTATCGTATATTTCTAGTACAAATGAATCTGATGACTGTTGTAACTTGCAAGTATATCCTACCATCCAACCCATTTTTGAAAATGAAATCTGCTACCAATGATTTCAACTAAGTTGCATCCTTGTGTACCTAAAATTAATATTTCATACAATTTATTTGCATTGTCTTCAACAGTAGAACCAGGCTCAATAACTGGTGTTGCTATGTACTAATCAGATTTAGACGCGGTGTACCTGTTTGTCATTGATATGTTGTACAAGGAAAATTTATTTTACTTTTATTTAATATTGTTTGAGAGGTATATTGCTCATAACTGTATAGTTTATGCCATCCTCTATTCAACCACTAGTCTAGTTCATTTTTGTCCTGTATGATTATCTCAACATGTGCAATTCTTGTTCTCTATTGCATAATGGGTTCTTGAGCCCATTCAAATTTTTTAATTCTTTCCATTTTGAATATGAAATCTAGATGTGATGAAATATTAGTTACTACAGATTCTGTTATATTATTATTTATTATATTTATGTTATTGTTTGTTGGAATAAATGTTTGATCATCAGGTAATGGTACTGAGTCGTTCAATCAGCAGTGTTCGTATCTGAAAGTTGATATGTATATTTCATTTGTATTGTTTGTGGGGGTTTTTCCCATGATTGTATTTTATGTATAATTGGCTTTTGGACTTGACCTTGTCCAAAATCAAGTTCACGTTGAACCTGACCAGTAACATTAGTGTTGGGGAAAACGAAATACATAGCTAATATTTTGCATATGATTGTGGATGAAGTATTCATATTATTATTTATGTAAATATGTTTATCTTAGTCTATGTCTGCGACATTGGAGTTCCCCAATAGAATAACCTGTTGTACCTGATGATTACCACATTCTTTATTATACTTTTAGTAACAGATTTTATCTTGTTAACAACTTCTAGAATGGTAAATTCCATTAAGTGACAGATTATTTTCAGAAAATGGTAATTGCGATCTAGGTCAGGTAGAGTGGTATATAATCCTGTTTACTAGAGAAATTACTCATTCTTGAAGCAAAATCATTTCCATTGTTGTGTTCAGTGTTATGATTTGGGTGGAATTATTTATTCAAATTATTATTCTCTGGAATTACAAAGTGCAAAATTATAATCTTGGACAGGAATATTAATACTGAATTATAGTGAATTCAGACAAGGATATCTTGGATTATATTATTGTTGTTAACTGGAAGACTGCTAGCATGTCATCACACTTCGAAGAACCTTGAATTTAATTAAAACTTTATTCATTAGGACTGGCAATAGAACTTTTAAGACTATTTGGGATTTAATTCGCAATACTGTAAGTTCATTCTAGGGAAATATATTATTGTTGAATTTTACAAACCTTGTTGGTTTTCGCTCTTTTCTATTACGTAGTTTACAACCATAGACTCGTTATAAAGTATATATAACTCCAGTATATTGAGTTTAGGTTAAAATAACCTTATTTTGTGTGTAAAGATATTAGTTTGTGATTAAATAAACTTTGTATGGTCCAATCAACATAAAACTGGATTACATGTCATAAATAAGGTACACTGTCTATCTTTCCGGGATGATCGGAGAGGAGGTGCTTTATTAAAATTTTAAGTGCATTATTTCTTTATATAAATTATATATTAGTTCTTTGGATTAAACATACTGAATTTAAATATAATAAATTTGGGAGATACGACATGATTTTTAATCCTATAATTTGGTACAATTAGGTATGTGACTGTATGGCCTATGATTTTTCATGAATTTTTTAATGCCTTTTGGAATTTTCATAAAATTGCTGATGCATGTTTCTTTTCGCAAACATTTGAAGATGACTGGTCACTTTTATTTCCATAAACTTTTGACGGACCAGATTTTACTGTGATACTTTGAAGACAAGAGGCCCCTTTAGTCCAGGGTTTTTTTAATGCAAATTTTGAACACCAGTGGCCTACGGTTTCCCGGGAAAATGTAGACAATAGGAATGTGGTGGGCTCAGATTTTACAAATTAAAAAAGGCAGCAAAAGGTCACATTTGAGAATAAAAACCTTTTTAAAATTGAACTAGATTGTTAAGGCTAAGTGGCTCAGAATTATTAATTATTTTTATCATGACTACATGCAACCATAATAATTGATCGCAATAAAATATATTTAAATTCAATTCGAAGAAATTAAATAATACGTTTAAATGAACTTGCATAAAGTACTTTCAACTACTCAGCCATGCGTGCAGTCTGAACTTACGTATGCATCAGGGTTTAATGGCACGTCAGCACAATAACAACTATATTGTTTCTAAGCACCACAAAGTTTTAAAAATTTCATGAGTTCAATTTGTTTTCCTTCAGTTTTGTGACTTCGTCATGTAATATTTTATGATACTATTTGTGGTGGACAAACACACAGATTCCGGGTAAACAGTCGACCCCGAAGATTGGCGAACACACATCCCATTTACATGCCAGAAGAACAGGTCAAACCCGTTTCAACACTGATGCAGAGAGAGCACGTTGCCACAGCGCTTTCCTGGCAGTTAATTGCATAATATGACACTGACCACTTTTAGTATAGTCCGAAGCAACTACGTGATATTATTAGTTTAATATCATTCATCTTCTAAATTAATTTTAAAGCTGGTTTCTCACATTTACAGCTATTTTGCACTTGAAGTATGTTTCTTTTCTATTTGCTCATATTCTTTGTTGAAAAGTTATTTTCTTAACCTTGTTCCAAAAAGACGTTCATTAAATATAATGCAAATTATTAGAAAATAACGTAATTTTGCTTTACATCAAATAAAATATTCTTTCAGCATTTTATGACACTGCATATCATTTTCTTATAAAAAGCAGAAGTCAGTGATAAAATCATCACGAAGTTTAGATTTAATCAAATACCAAGCACTTCAAATGTCTAGAGTGAGAAAAATGTTCACGTAATTAAAGGTCTCAAGAGCAGCAAACCCATACAGTATAGTAGTAAACTAAAAGGCAGATCTTCGACCAGAGCCTCAACTCCACCACCACCCCTTGAGGCTCTGATCGAAGATCTGCCTTTTAGTTTGCTACTGATATTTGTTGACAATGTGGTTGATATTTTATTTGATAATGATATTTTTTAAAGTTTAAATAAAATTTCATATTGAACAATGAAATATTATATAACATGGGCTATCCGTCAACGTCAATCCGACATGTTGGATTTGATTTAACAAACGGATTTTATAAGAGATTTGATTCAATAAAATCAGCCTCATGCTATACTGGCATAAAACCTAAAATAATAAGCGACTGTATTAAAAAAGTTGGATATCATATATCACCAAAATATGGGTCAGTTTGGTTATTCGCAACTGAAAATGACGAACGAATAGTAGGTTGGTCAGATGATTTAATGACATTTATTGACAATATAGTTGATATTGTATTTGATAATGATATACAAAAATAAACAGCAGCGGTGACGTTCGGTCTACCATTCCACTGGGGTCCCTTCTGCCGGTAAAGCCTTTACCAATAAGATCCTAAGAGTCCTTTCTTTTTTTATGATTATATACATATGCTTATGATTATATACATATGATTATGATTATATACATATGATTATGATTATATACATATGCTTATGATTATATACATATGATTATGATTATATACATATGATTATGATCATATACATATGATTATGATTATATATCATTTGGTTATGACCCACAGGCACTCTTTCATTGGTTAAGACCTGTCTTATGGTCCACAGGCACCTTATTGAGACTTTTTTTGTCCGGCGACATTCTTTCTGAATGCCCTTGTATGGGGTACCCTTCAGTGAGGTCACAAGGTCACGAGCTCACATCACCCTGCTGTTTATTTTTAGACGGCACAAACACATAGTATGATTTATATGATTATGATTATATACATATGATTATGATTATATACATATGCTTATGATTATATACATATTATGATTATATACATATGATTATGATTATATACATACGATTATGATTTATGATTATATACATATGCTTATGATTATATACATATTATGATTATATACATATGATTATGATTATATACATATGATTATGATTATATGATTATAACGGCACAAACATAAACTTATCCTAACTTATCCTAAGGGACGGCACAAACATAAACTTAATTAACTTAGCTCTAAAGACAGCACACACAAACGGGGCCTTCTCTACGTTCAACAGATTTTTTTACACTCCCCCAAATCAAAACCTGGGGAGTGCAAAAGTACACCCACCAAGTGGTGACATGGTGGGAAAGTGTGGTTTTTTTCTGTTGAAGTTCGAGCTTTAACATTAATAAGGTTGTATTGTATATAAGCTGACTAATACTTGGAAGTCTAAAAGTAGCTTACCCAGTAGGCGTGGCTTCTTCGTTTTGTATTTTTCTTTTTTATCTTAATTATTATCGTTAAAAAAATCTCAGCGAAGGAAGGAACTTGATAAAATCATAAAAACAAAGATAATATTTCTTTAAAAAAAAACAACAAAGAAAAGATTATTTATCAGTAAAATAAAAATAAATAAAATACAAAATAAACAGAGTTATCTCCCTAAAAATCTAAGGGTGACAACCTCTACCGACAGAAAGAGTTATCTCCCTTAAAATACAAGGAAGATAGAAAGAGTTATCTCCCTTAAAATACAAGAAAGACAGGATTTTTTAAAGAATTTCATCACCAATTGTCAATGTTTCAACCGCTGATATTAGAAATATTTCATCATCACGATAGTAGAGACTAAACTTTACCGCTCACACAGCGACGAGACTCAAATAAATCTTTTATTTGCGATTTGTTAAGAAGATATTTTTTGTCGATAAAATATACTTTTGACCGATCAAAATCGATTATAAGTTTAGTATATTTTTGTTGACTTATCGGACCATGAAAGTTTTTAAATTCTGCTGATAACTTCTGACTCAATTGTTTAAGGTAATTGAAATACTCGCTGTTATCAGATCTGATAAGCGAAAGTTTCAGCTTGTCACGAGCTGCGGTAAAACATATACCTGATGTTTCATTATTAATTTCAACTGTCAACTGTTTGCCGTCTATCATTAGATATTTGATCTTGCTATTATAGCTATTTGTCACTGTCAAATTTTCAAACATTATTTCTAAAGTTTAGATAAAATTTCATACCCTATCATTATCATACTTTTTTGATAATCTTTTTCATATCTACCGACTCTCATTGGTAGAATATCTGTTAATATACTGTCAATAATACGAAACTCACGTATTAAATCATCCATATCATATTTTATACCCCGCAAGTAAGATCGTATCTGATCAAGTAATTTTTTGTAAGTTATACTAGCTGTTTTGCAGGAATTTATTTTGGTTACAGGTCGAGGTTCACTCTTTTTACACGCAGTTGTAAGAGAAACACCAATGCCTGATATTATTAACAAAAACGGGTTTAATGATGCACCACTCGAAATTATACCAGATCCGGTCAATAACAACCGTAAATATGATATTACTCGAAGTATTTTGGTATAGTATTTGTAACATTTTTTCACGCACCAAAGTATTTTATGATAAAATTTGTAATATTGCATTAACGCGTCAACATCTTGTTTTGGAATTTCTTTTGAAATGTGATTGAAATCAAATATATATTTTTTCATTATATAATATTAGTTTACAACAATGCTGGTTCCTGGTTTGATTAAATAATTATTTGTGGTGTTTCAGCTACAAATTCCAAACACCACCAGTAAGACGTTGCGGTTATTGTTTGATCATCTGCTTCCAGTAAAAATATTTCTTCAGCATTTTTATTTAACACTATAGATACAACTCCAGAGAAAGCATCGGTTGAATGACGCCACGGAAATGTTGTAGTATAAATTTTAAACTTTGCAGAGCTAAAGATAGACAGTCTATACACACCAGTAACTTCTGCGGTATGTTTGATAGTGTTATTTTGCTGTGACCATGTTGCTAATCCTGATGCTACTGTGTACACGATATTTTTAATTTGCCCGTGTGGAATTTTAATCAGATTAGTTTTTTGAACAATATTAGGTAATGCACTGACAATGTCGTTGAGTTTAGTGTTAACGTCGGCTAGTTTTATGTCAACGGCTGGTTGTTCCCCAAAAAATTCTTTAAAGGGTTTGTTTATGTTTCTACGAAAATTTAAAAACGTTTCTATATGTCTAGAAAAAGTAGTATTGAGTGTAGTCATTTCATCATTGATTGTTTTTAGCGAAGTTGTTATAGGAATTTCCTTATCATCAACATATTTTTCCGTTGCAGCATCAAAATCAGATTCTGGTGTTCGGAGATTATTAATACCGTTGTTGTTCATGTTGAGAAATGCACGCATTATACCGCCGTTGACTAATACCTACTTAGATTCTTGATCATCGACATATTTTTTTTGTTGCGGCGTCTGTATCTGCGACTGGGTTTCCAAGGTCTATAATTTTATTTTGATTCATAATAATGTCACCCGTGAATGAATCACTAGCTTTTTTGACATAATCGTTGATACCAGAATCTTGTATCTTACCTTGATTAGTAAAAGTAACAATATTATTAACAACCGCGGCGGGAATTCGCACAAGTACATTTGACAGTTGTACATTACTCGTCTTTAATCGTCCTTGTTTATCCTGGAAAACAACGACTTCATTTTGATCTACACTTGTGATATTTAATAAATTATCGATTTCATTTTTGAGCTAATCAAGAGTTGCATACTTAGATAAGTCACCTTGATAACCTTCAGTCGATGAATCTATTAATAATGTTCCAAATTTTGTATAGTAGCTCATATTATATAAATTATATTATATAAAATTATATAACAACGATGGCAAAATCGTCGATATTAAACTTTGATACAGAGCAGCTGGTGAAACATAAACATAATAATGAACTTCCAGATTGTCATTATCTTATTGTTGGGCGAACTGGATCGGGAAAAACAAATCTGCTTATGAACTTGCTTCTCGGCGATAATTTTAACTACGATCGAGTTTATATTTATACAATTAATCCGCAGCAAGATAAGTACGAGCTACTAAGCAAATATAATGACAAAATTCGTGATGATCTTGAGGCTGGTGAAGATTTTTTTATAATCAAACAACCAGAAGATTTTGTTCCAGTTAATCAACTTGACTCGGATGAACATAAGATAGTAGTTTTTGACGATATTCCGTTAAACAATGTAGAAATGAATAAAATAAGATCGTATTTTTTACTGTCTCGAAATAAGAAATGTAATTCTGTTTATTTAGCTCAAGGTTTTTATAATGTTGACAGATTTATTCGGCGAAACACTGGTTGTTTTATATTATTTCCGTGACTGGAAAATGTTGACCTTAGAAATATCGCGAACGAGCAATGCGGTGATGTGACAAAAGATAAATTTATCGAATTATATCATAAAGCTACAAAGGATAAATACAACTTTTTCTTATTTGATAAACTTGCAAATGATCCGACTAAAATGTTTCGCTGTTGTATTGACATTTACTTGCAGTAATGTGTTTTCTACATCTTTAAATTTTATAAAATTTATATATAATAATTATGGATAAACGAGCGAAATATAGAAAACATATAGGAGATCTAAAAAAACTTGCTCAATCTCAAGCAGAATTTAAGCAAAAAGTACAGCAAGCACGACGTGGACAAGTAACTGCTGCAGAAACAACAGCTACGACTCTCAAACCAGTTACTGAAGCACTACTTGGGAAACAACCTGAAACTAAACCACTATCAGAAGAAGAACTTAAGCAACTGCAGGAAAAAGGTTTGGTTGGATTAGTTAAGGAACAACAAGAAGCGGCTGCTGCAAAAATTATTGCTAGATCAGACGAGGAAAAAAGAAGATTGGCTGAGGCATTTGTAAGGAATATTGCTGATCCTGCCGCTAGACAAACTGAACTAAACCGGCTGATCAATAATCCGATTTTATTTGAAAGAAGATTAGCAGAATTAACTTCACATGAAATTAGGACTATATTAGGAAAATTATCAGAAAAATTAGAAGATATTGAAAAAGAGCAAGAAAGAGTCGGCGAGTTAACAGTAAAGTTTTTAAATATTGACGAAAAAAGACGATTTTATCGAGAAAAAGCATATAATAATAAAATATCAGATGATGAATATCTAGAATTTTTAAAAGAGAATAATATAAATAAAATTGATGATATAAAAAATTGGTCGGAAGAAAAGTATAATAAATTTATTGATGATTTAAATACAATGATAAATAATGGCTTTAAGTTTAATCATGATTTAGAACAAACTAATGAAGAAGATCATATGAATAAACTTTTTAATAAAATTAGAGTCGGTGTTATTGCTGGAGTATTTAAAATAACAGCAGATGAGAACAGACAAACAGGGTTTGGTAGAGGTTGGAATTTTCATAGGAAATTTAAGATAAATGATGATAATCGCATAAAAAATATTAAAAAAATGAAGTATACTAGAGCTGAAACATCGACAGGGGAAATTGAAAAAGAAAAAAATGGAACTGGTGTAAAAATATTTACATCAACCGCCGAAATGATAGGCAGATTAATGCTATTAATTTCATCAAAAGAAGCTGGGAATGTTAGTGTTGAAATTGATAATGAAATTATTGATATACTTTATCATCTAAGATCGGAAAAATTATTAACATCTGACGAGTATGAAACTTTACATAGCGATTTAATTTTGTAAAAATATAATAAATAACAATGTCAACAACATTATTGCTAGACTCTAGTACAACCGCAAAAGATTGCGCAAATGTTTCAGTAAATTATATTCCGCCAATACAACTTGATACTGAAAAACAGTATGAAATTGGATTAATTTCTTGTACTTGCTGGAATGCTATGGCTAATATAAAAACTGGTGTTAATGATGAGTTTGCAATTATTTCAATAAGAGACACGCAATGGAGAATATTTAAAATTCCACAAGGAGCTTATAATATCGATGATCTAAATAAGACGATAAAAGAGCTTATGCAAAAAGAGAAGATAAAATCTGATAATTTTGAGTTAGAAATCGCTCCAACAAAAGAAACGCAACGTGCTATGATAACGACAAAGAAAAAACTTTTATCACCAAAGGGCGAGCGGATTATACAAAAGTTAATATCTAAAGTAACAGCGCCGCAATAAAATTTTATATAATCTAACAAATAAAAAATGTCTGTTAAAAATTATCTCGATTTAGCAGAAACTTATGACACCGATGACACTGTGACAGAATTTGAGTACGTTGAGTATCTCGATGAAAATTCTAATGAACCAAATAAAGCTGGTATTAAAACATTTAATACTCGAGACGAAGATGTATTTCTACTGCCACATAAGGCAATGTTAGAAGTTCGCGGTCAGATTATGACAGTAGCCAATCCGCCTGTTGCAATTGCAGCTGGAACAGAAGTAGCTCTTATAAATAATGGCTGGTGCTTATTTAAAAGTGTTAGATATCAACTAGCTAATCAAACTGTAGAAGATATTTCAAGTCACCTGCAAGTTGCAAGTACAATCTTAAATATTATTTCGTTTTCCGATGATTACTCGAGATCAACTGCAATAAATATGATGTGGTTTAAAGATACTGGACGTGGTTTAGGTGAATCGACCGAACTTTTTATGAAAGGTTTTATTTCTCATGGGGATGATGCCGCAGCGGATGCTGCAATTGTAAGAGATTTTCTTATTACTAATGCTGCTAATTTTGGTATAGCCGCACCAGCTGCAGACGCTAATGAAGCTGCTACAAGAGTATCACTTATTGCTGCTTGTAATAATATTGAAGTAACTCCACCAGGAGCAGCTGCAAACGGCGTTGCAATGTTAAATTTGATTAATAATACAATTAGCATAAGAAATCCACGTTACAATGAAGGTTTTGCTAGAAGAAAAGAACTTGCAGAAGGATCACGTCAAATTAAATGATGCTTCCGTTAAGTACAATATTTGGATTTTGTCGCGATTACAATAAAGTATTTCGTGCAGTTAAACATACACTTATTTTAGATCGAGCAGAACAAAACGACTGCTTGTTTAGGTCAGGCGGAGCTGATGTACAATTTATTATAAACAAACTTGCGCTTTGGATGCCACGAATAACACCGTCGATCACTAAAATGTCAGATTTAAACAGTATACTCGATAAACATACTGCAGAGACAATTATTTGTTGTATTTCAACAGCAAGCGCGACGTGGTAAACAACAACAAAATAATGATATATTTGATAACGCTGATGTTAGACGAATATATGCTAGACTAAATTCGAAGCAATATCCGGAACGAGTGATAGAATGTAATTTTGCAAATGACGTTAATAAAAATATTACTCGACCGTACATGTATTTGCTCGACGCACTGCAAAAATATCAGGATGTTGAAGATGGATCTCAGATATCAGTAGAGGAATTTCGTACACTTTATCCAATATTTTGTTTTGATGTTAGTAAACATAGCGAGCGAGCAGTTGACTCAACAGCTGATATTGAAATTACTTGGACACTTGGAGCAGTTCCAGCAGCGCAGTTGTACGTGTACGCGTTAGTGATCAGCGACAGATTTGTTACGATAGATTCCGTTGGAGGTAAAATGGCAGTCCAAGTTTGAACAAACTTTGAGTTTAATCTGCAATCGTTATATAAGATGACAAAATATATTATAAAAGAAATATATTTGACTGATGGTCAAGTTAAAAAAATTAGCAGCTGCTGTTGCAAAGCAGAGACAGGTATCATTAAAAATCAACCCTGACATTTCCAAGGGTATTTTAACAAAATTAATGCTGACAAAAAATCAAGTAAACAGGTACGATCGTAAAAAACCTTTTGTTTTAAATTTAAGTGCCGCACAAATAACAGCGATGTCAAAACAAGGTGGTTTCTTTGGTCCAGCAATATCTGTACTAGCTAGCACGTTATTACCTAAAATTTTACCGGTGTTAGGTACATTAGGACTAGCAGCAGCGTCTGGCGCAATATCTGGCGCAACGAAAAAAGCAGTTGAGGCCAGTGGTATAAAGAATATAGTCTAAAGCTTAATTTTATGTGACCGATAAATATAACGCCACAACGAAGAAAAACAGCAACGAAAAAAAAGAAAACAACGAAAACAACAAAACGTCGAAGAACAACCAAAGGCGGAATTATTCCTTTCGCTCCACTTTTAGCGGGACTAGCGGGAAGTCTACTGCCAAATCTGCTAGGAATCGGACGTGGTCTAACATTGCCGGGAACACGGCCACCCCGCTAAGTAACTTTGATATACTTGATAAACTAAAACAAGTAAAAAATTTCCACGGGGTTTATTCTAAAGATGAACTCAACACCGAAGGTGTCGCATCAGGTGGTTCGTGTGTGATAAATATACAAGATTTCAATGACGGCTCTGGTACACATTGGGTAGCAGTTTATAATAACAATTATTTTGACTCGTTTGGACTTCCTCCGAGCGACGCAATAAAAAAAATATATAAACAAAAAATATAAAATAATATATTATTCGTCCAATCAACTTCAACCTGTTGGAACTTCTGCTTGCGGATATTATTGTATAATGTTCATTAAACAAATGTCCCAGCCACCTGACAATGTCAGGAAATTTAATTTTTTAAAGTTTATTTTACAGTTTGACAAGCAACCCTCTCACGCCAATGATGAGATTGCAATAAATTTTTGTAAAGCTTGCAGTTAATTTTTGTAAATCTATCTAAAGCTTGCAATAAATTTTATCTAAATTTATAAATATATAATGTCAACATATTTTCTCAAATGTAAAACTAAAACAGAAAATATTAATGAAACAACAGAAAAAAAACAAAGAACAACAGGACGAAGCTGAAAAGTATTTGTGCAATCTGCGGAAAAAGAAAAAGTATGTTTTTAAAGAAGTCGTTGGGAGCTGGTTGCCCTGACAAGATTATTTTAGTAGATGACTAAAAATATAGAATGATATGCAAGTGCGATTCTGACAGAGATTTATGTCTCGAGCAAAATAAAATTGTCACATATTGCCAACGTTGTAACAACAGAGAAATAATAGGAACAGGTATAGATATACATAAAGTAATTGGCAAATTGCCAAAGCCAAAAGGAGGCTGGACATTGCCAGGCCATAAATATACTGGACCTTATAATCCTCTTTATAAACAACTATATGAAAATGATAATCCGCTGCCAGGACAAGAACCTTACAATCAAGTTGATGCAATAGCAATGCGCCATGATATCTGTTATCGTGATATCGAACGTCCTGATAACGCTCGTGCAGAAAACTCAAAATCAGACTGCGATAAAGTAATGTCAGACGAACTTCGTGATATGGAGCCGATAAATATGCGAGAACGTTTTGATAGAAGGCTGGTACAGGGTTTTATTGGAGCAAAATATAAATTAGGACTCGGAAAGGAATTGTATGATGATCTAGCAGCTGAACTACACAAACCTTAAAAAAAAAAGTTTACGCTACGTAAAGTTGTCGCAAATGCCGTTGATGATATCTGGGCGATAGATTTAGTAGATGTGTCAAATCTAGCTCAGTTTAATGATAATAAGAAATACTTGTTTAACGTTGTAGATGTTTTTAGTAAATATGCTTTTAGTGTACCTGTTTCGGATAAAACAGGAACGTCGATAACTGATGCACTAAAACAAATAATAACAAGTACTGAAAGAAAACCAAATAGAATCTGGACAGATCACGGAGCGGAATTTTTCAATAAAAAGTTCGAGCAGTTTTTGGAACAAAATAATATCAAAAAGTATGTTACAGGAAATGAGGGAAAAAGCGTTGTTGTCGAGCGATTTAATCGCACGTTAAACGAAAAAATACACAAGTATCTGACAGCTAAAAATACTAATAAATATATTGACAATTTACAAAACATTGTTGACGAATATAATAACACGAAACACCGAACCATTAAACTATCGCCAAACGACACAATCAAAAATCCAATATTAGCAAATGAAAACATGTACCGCAGACATAAATTTAAAGTAGGTGATAAAGTTAGAATTTCTTTGACGAAAAAAGTATTTGAAAAAGGATTTACTCCAAACTGGACTGAAGAAGCATTTATAGTTGATAATGTACTTTTGACAATACCTGTAACATATGCGTTAAAAGATTTATTAGGTGAACATATAACTGGTAGTTTTTACGAGCAGGAACTTCAGAAAACTGAACAAGATGTTTTCGTTATCGAAAAAGTTATCTGAAAACGCGGTGACAAAAGTTTAGTTAAGTGGAGAGGATACAGCGATAAATTTAATAGCTGGGTACCAACTAAGTCGATCCAATAACGTTATTATAAATTTGTTCGTATTTCACAAGCACAGATTTACATTTGATAGTTTTACATAACGAAATTAAATGTAATTTTCTTTTATTATCAACTGGCATCAAATTTAATATCTTAGCAAAAATAAAATCGTATTTTATGCTCCTTCGCTGGCCAGTTATTTTTAGATTTAAAAACGGTTTGATAAGCTGCCAAAATATTTGTTGTTCGGCAACAGTAAAATCAAATTTTATTATTTTTTTAGCAATGTGATACTTGACATTATATCGTCCAGTTGTTGGTCTGCTGTAATTTTTTCTGTCAGCGACGGTGATTATCTCATCTTCACCGTCAGATTCATTGTTGTACAAAATATCATCTTCGCTATAGCTAGCAGATTTGTCTATTATATCGCTAGTGATTTTAATATTAGCTGCGACTTTATCACTAGAGATGAAATCTCCTGCGATAGTATCTTCCGAATATATTTCAGCAAGTCGTTTCATCAAATCCATATTATAATATACTTTTATCTAATTGATAATAATAATGACCAGCGAAACGAAATCTCCCGATGTAAAATATCATCAAAAGGTTAATATATTAAATTACAAGGAACTAGCCGAAGCAGTTCGAAAATGTCTGTCGGGTTATAGTTCATATTCTGTTGACGTTATTATGATGCCTGGCGAAAATGATAGGATATTACTAACAGCAGCAGAAAAAAATAAACTTAATGATAACGCAATGATGACGCTGAAATTTGATCGCGATGATGTTTTGATGTTTGCACATAGCTGTCTCACTGAGACAGAATTACGAAATATCATTAATCATCATATCTGAAACTAAATCTGTCAAATGTTGACATTGACGTTGCTGTTTTAGTTCTACCGTCGGCGACGTCTATTACTCTCTGTGAATGAATTTAAGATGCTTTGCTGCAGCTGATATTGATTTAAATTTCATTTCTTCTTCAGTTTCTAAATTGACTGAAATAACTGATCTTTTAGGATTTTTAAAATTAGATCCATCAGAATTAGATCCACGTCGGGTGTTTTCTTCTGGTATAACTGGATCTAAATTTTCTAAATGATTATCAGTTTTAATTTTGTTAATATGGTCGATAAATAAATTATCTGGAATGACGGAGTTAAATGTTTCGTAAACAAAACGATGAGATTGATAATTAACTTTATCGGCTAGTGTTCCTCCGACAGTTACCATGAGATACCCCATATTATTCAAATTACCTAATACTTTTTTTGTTTTTACATGTATAATTCCTTTATCATTTGCTTCGTATAAATCAAATTTTGGGTGGCGTTGAAACTCATCTTGTAAAGATAAGTTTTCAATATTGTCATCGCTAATCGAGCCATTTACTCTACATACTCTTTCTCCTTCTGGAATATCATCGCAGAACAAAGTATAAATAAAATATTTTCTAAACATTTCCGTTCTCTCAGCATTATCACCTTTCACTGAAATTATCATTCCAGCTAATGTTGGTTTTCCTATAGATTTTTTAGATTTTATGTTAATAACCGAACCTAATGCATTTCCAGCATATAGGTTATATTTCGGATGAACATGATATGCTTCTTGCTCCTCCGCTGTCAATCTAAGGTATCTCAGAATTTCTGTCATTATATTATAAGGATTTTTTATATCTCTAATTGGTTTTTTTTACGTAATTTGTAATTAAATATAAAAATACTATATATAACAATGTTAAAATTGCGAGATATTGCCAAAAAGAGCATTATCAAAGCAGAGAAAATTGCTTCAGCATTTACAGGATACGACAACAGTTACAAATTTGATAATCAAAATGTTTTAGCTAATTTTAACTCTACAAATTTATATCATCATTTACAACCTGTTATAGCTCAAGAACTTGCAGCTCACAAAAGTATCAAACTAATAGTACAGTATCATACGATTTTATCAAAGTTACACGCAATCGAAAAAGATATACTTGATATAATTTTTGAAACTACAAGTTTCGATAGCGAAATTTCTGAACCATATCTAACAGCTAAATCATGGAAAATATTAACTGGAACAAACATTGCCACAGTCGCCGATGAAATACACCAGGAAATAAATAAAAAATTGGAGGAATTTACTTCATCTGGGTCAGGTTGGAAATTTGAAATAATAAAGGAGGTTTTATTTAATACAGCAAAATATAACATACTTCGAGGTAGTTCTTACGTTGATCTCCCTAAAAAAATTAAAAACAAAAAATGCTGTATAAATGTTAAAAACAACGACGATCAGTGTTTTCGTTGGGCAATTTTGTCGGAGAGACATCCTCAGAGTGACCATAGCGATCGAGTTGAAAAGTATTTGCCGTACAAAGACGAACTAGATTTCAACGGGATAACTTTTCCAGTGTCAGAAAATCAGATACCAAAGTTTGAAAAACAAAACAATATTTCAGTAAATGTTTTCGGACTAGATGAGCGAGAAAATGTTTATCCAAGGTATATTTCAGAGACCGCTACACAAAAGACAATAAATTTATTATTTTATAAAGGACATTATTGTTGGATAAAAAACTTTAACGGTTTAGTTGGCGGACAGTATAATAAAAATAGAAAAAAGAAATATTTCTGTCACAAATGCTTACAAGGGTTTTCAAAACCTGAAAAACTACAGGAACATCTTAATTACTGTATCAACGTTCAAAGAATAACTATGCCAAGCGAGAAAGAAAAGTCTTAAAATTTAAAAACTACGATCATAAGCTAAATATACCTTTCGTTATTTATGTAGATTTTGAGTGTCTACTCGTTCCAGTGGCAGGTGCAGAAAATGATCCTAATAAATCAAGTACAAGAAAAATACAACAACATGTTCCTTGCGGAGTAGCTTATAAAATAGTTTGTTGCGTCGACGATAAGTTTTCATGTCCGGTTAAGTTATATAGATGTAAAGATAGCGAATCTGAAAGTCCAGCAATTTGGCTGCTAAAAAATCTTATAGATGAAGTTAATATTATTTCTAACAGATTATTTAAAACAGCTCCAATGAAAATAACATCTCAGCAACAACTTGAGTTTAACGAAGCAGTTAACTGTCATATTTGCGAGAAGTTATTGGTAGACTCAAACGGAGTTCGTGATAAAGTTCGTGATCACTATCATTTAACTGGTCAGTATCGTGGAGCGGCTCATAATAATTGTAATTTAAAATTTCATGCACCAAAGTTTATACCTGTCATTTTGCATAACTTTCGCGGCTACGATAGTCATATCATTGTAGAAGCTTTTGGCAATGAGGAAATTAAATCTAAACTAAAACTAAATAATAAGATAAAATGCATACAAAATAATTTTGAAAAGTATATGTCAGTTACTCTTGGTAAATTACGTTTTATTGACAGTCTGCAATTTATGGCAGCATCGTTAGATGAGCTTGTAAAAGGTTGCAGCACGTTTAATAATCTGCAAAGTTGCTTTGGTGAAAACTATATCAATCTGACAAAAAAAGGTATCTTTCCATATGAATATCTCGATGACTGGAGCAGATCTGATGAAACTTCTCTTCCCGACAAAGACAAATTTTACTCGCAGCTCAAAAATGAAGATATTACAGACGACGAGTATAAATATGCACAAAATATTTGGAATAAATTCAACTGCAAAACATTTGGTGATTATCATGATTTATATTTCAAAACAGATGTTTTATTAGTAGCAGATGTTTTTGAAAGTTTTCGTCAAGTTAGTCATAAAAATTATGGACTAGATCCTTGTTGGTATTATTCTGCTCCCGGGCTGTCATGGGACGCTCTACTAAAAACAAGCAAAATAGAATTAGATCTCTTAACAGACGTCGATATGTTTAATTTTATTGAAAAAGGTATCAGAGGAGGAATTAGTGTTATAACAAAAAAACATGCAATAGCTAATAATAAATATCTAAAAAATTATGATAAAAATCTCCCATCTAACTATATTATTTATCTGGATAGTAATAATTTGTACGGTTATGCAATGTCAGAACCAATGCCTTGCGGTGAATTTCATTGGATATCTCCAGATCAATTTCTTAAAGAAACTGAAAAAGATTTACATGATATTTTATACTTTGTTGAAGTCGATCTAGATTATCCTAGTTCGCTACATGATCTTCATAACGACTATCCGTTTTGCGCAGAATCAATGATGATAGATTACAGTTTACTATCACCTGAACAACGAGCCATGACAACAGCAAAAAATTCGATTGTTAATAAGTTAGTTCTAAATTTGTTAAATAAAAGAAATTACGTTATGCATTACAAAAATTTAAAATAAGCAGTAGATGCTGGACTAATTCTGAGTAAAGTCCATCGCGTGCTAAAGTTTAATCAGTCGAGGTGGATGCCAGATTATATTGACTTAAATACAAAACGTCGTGCTACAGCTAAGACTGAATTTGAGAAAAACTTTTTCAAGTTAATGAACAACTCGGTATTTGGTAAGACAATGGGAAATATTAGAAAACGAGTCAATATTGAATTGTTAATGATATAAATCGTAGAAATAAATTAGCTAACGACGACGGTTTTGTCAGTATGAAAATATTTAATGAAAATTTTGTTGCAATACAACGACGAAAGACAAATTTAAAGTTAAATAAACCGATTTATGTTGGTGCAGCTGTACGTGATATATCAAAGTGGCTGATGTACGACTTTCACTATAATTTTACCAAAAAGCAGTGGCCAGATTCGGAGTTGCTGTTTACTGATACAGATTCGCTAGTTTATAATATAAAATGTGAGGATGTCTATCAGGATATTTACAATAATAAAAATCTATTTGATTTATCAGATTATCCGACTAGTAGTGGATTTAATGATAACACGAATAAAAAAGTTATTGGTAAATTTAAGGACGAATTTATGTTTGTGCCAGTGAGAGAGTTTGTTGGACTTCGAAGTAAAATGTACGCTGTGATATTAGATGATAATAAACTGACAAAAAAAGCAAAAGGAATTCCACGTGGTTATGTAAAGAAATGTATGCATTTTGACGATTTTAAAGCAGCGCTAAACAATAATGTCAGTTTTATTAAGACAAATGTTATTAGAACAAATCATCACAAACTTGAAACTGATACGATTATCAAACGTGGACTTAGCAATTTTGATGATTAAAGATATTGCGAGGACGGAATTAATACGTTAGCTATTGGACACTATGCAATTTTATCTAAACTTTAGAAATAATAGTAGTAAACTAAAAGGCAGATCCTCGATCAGAGCCTCAAGGGGTGGTGGGGGTGTGGTGGAGGGGTGGTGGTGGAGGGGTGGTGGTGGAGTTGATGCTCTGGTCGAGGATCTGCCTTTTAGTTTACTACTAGTATAAGGAGCTGGATGGCATAGATGCGCAGGTTACGGGTCTCTGAAAAAAATGAATCCTGGTTAATCTAGAGCACGCAGTTGATGCGGAATATCTAAACACGACATAATACAACTAAGCCCAAGATGGCGGGAGTTGTTACCTAAAGTTACAATGCATGTCTTTATACAGCACAATTTGTAATAATTGTATATAGCCTGCTTCTGAGCAAAATGAATAATGAAATATTACGATTTTATGGGACATATTGACCCACACATCCCACACATTGTCAAATAAACAAAGACATCAATCCCTAATGTGCAATTTTTTAAAACTAAATCTAGCAGAATATTAGTTGTCTTCTTTCGTGTGCTGCTGACTTTTGAGATTTTATTTAAACCCATTTAACCATGACAACTCTAACAAATCCCTGTGGACCAATCGTGTGTCGTTTATGAATTTGTCAAGGGATGGATTTTTGAAAGTCCATCTAATTTTTGAGTATCAAATCGTCTCGAAAAATTGTCATTTATACTGATGTCGGATGTAATTACTGGGTTATGAAAAAAACTGAGTACCCTGGAGATTGATATTACATTTCATCAAATCACACTCTCTGTTAATACTTTGCGAGCGTCGAGTGTGAGTTCACGTTCCTATAATGCCAGTATAGCAATGTACAAAAAGGTTCAAATATTCCATCTGGTTCGGATCAAATTTTATTATTCTCAGATCGAATTGACAAATGATGTAATGCCCTTCGCCAGTTCGGCCCCACTCGAGCAAAGTACAGTACAGACATAAAATGAATCGATATCTTTTCCCACACTGCGATGGTTTTGTCACACTATATTACTTTGAGAGCTCTAGTAAACTTCCAGATATAGAATCTACGCATGATCAGTAATACCAACACGGGTATAGCGCCGCCGCTCAGGCCTACCCGACCGAATATACTATACGCCCTGGGCATCAGACTTTAAAGGGCGCCAAATTAGTCGGAAGTGAATTTTTATCGGAGGGGAGGTCGACAAAGTCATAGCTTGGGGCGCCAAAATTATTTGGGCCTGCTCTGCCGTCACAGCTGCTGCAAATGATTATGATGATGTTGACGATGACAACTTTTCATTTTTAATTCTTCTGTGAATCATATTCTATAATGTTCGCGAAGTTAGCAATTTTTCGAGAGGAGAGTAATATATGTGAAACAAATTATATTATATATATTCGATTTACAAACAATTGTAAATGCACGTAAAAACAAGAAAACTATGAGTACTTAGCACTTGAGGGTTAAAAAGACGATATTTTCCGAGTATGAGAGAATAAACAGTCCCTCCCCTCCCCATCGTTCGTTCGAATTTCTGTATAATAGCTAAAACAACTATGGTAGAACGGATGACATTGGCCAGAGGAACTTGGGGGTGGGGGTGGATCGTGGACATCATTATGATTTTGCAACGGGCTGGTTCTGCTAATAAAGGCGCATTCCGGCGCAAGAACTAAACAAAAAAAAATTGAGATACAAACATGACGTAATTTTGCATTTGTCCAAATGAAGAGTGTTGAAAATATTTTAAACAAAGATACATCAAAGTCGAGGAAAAAGCGGTAAAGTGAGCGGAAATTATAAAGGTTGGGCAGCCGATTTAGCATTTAAATTAGATGGGGAATTTCCCGATGCATTTCTGCAATTGAAACAGAGGCGAAAATGTAAGAGATGGAGATAATGTGGAACAACTATCTGGAAGATTGTTATACCAAACTTGCGTGTAACAATTTTCCAGATATGTGACACGCCTGTGGTAATAGACGACTATTTGCTGCTGTCACCAAACGGATGAAATCGTTTGAAATGCTCAGTAATTTATTCTCCAAGGAGTAAAGCTATTTTGGCCCACCATATTTACAATTAATAGATAAAGCTCGTCGTTTATTGTATATTGGAATCGTGGGGGGTTATTCAATTTATTACGGAATGAAAGTTTACGATATAATCTTCTCGTTCTCTATTTCGTATTGAACTTAAACAAGTATATCAATCATAATTCCCTCATGACTGCAGCTCAGTTTCCTAGTCACTGTTCTATGCATGGTCATGCAAAGTTAACTTGTGCAGTCACATTTATCATTCATGTTAACACCCATAAAAAGTAAATTGTGGTTGTAATGACAAACTTTTCTTACCAAATTGGTCTTGCCAAGTTTTTACAGCAGGTACTATAGACAGGTGAAACAGGCAAGATATCATTCAACATAATTTCTTATCAGAGAAACATTTTGTATCTATTTCTAAGCTTGAAAAATGAGAATTTGTTTCTTGCATTCACTCGTATTCGCTTTTGTAAGTACCAATTTTATATTGTGTTCCTTTGCTGATTGTCCTATTCAGCTCTCTCTCTCTCTCTCTCTCTCTCTCTCTCTCTCTCTCTATATATATATATATATATATATATATATATATATATATATATATATATATATATATATATATATATATATACCTCTCTCTACCTGCTATTTGCGCCTCAAGCACAACACATTGATGCATCATGTAACCATATTACTCGTAGTCATGCTATGTCTTAGATGGGGACACCCCAGCTTGCGTCTAAACTTGTGTTTGTTTAAAAACAATGTTCGACCTTTTTGTATTGAACAAAATCTGAATTTGTAATATTTTGATAGTTTGAATCTGACTGGAAAATAAAATTAAAAAAGTAAAAGTTATGAAAATTAGTAAAACGGTAATCTTTGAAGTGTCGCATCATTAATAATGAAAATATGCACACATCTATTTTGAGTCAGTCCTTTGAAATGCCTTATATATATTTGTACAAAAACTATAAAATCCTTGTTTGTCTGACGAAGGATATGAATGAAGCAAAGAAGATCAACCAGTTAGAAGCAAATTATATAGTTTCATGTGATTAGCTTTTTTTAAAAGTCTGCTTTCTACGCTTCTGACAGCCCTCCCTTACACCACAATGCACTTGCAGAAAGCTGAAATGATGTATGATGTATTCGATTAAAAACATTTTGTCAAGTAAGCTGCAATGTTACTTCGTAAAATAAGAGTGCACTAATATCACGTTGCCTTGCATTAAGCTGCGATAGATGGACACACCAATATATTTATAACGTACTTGTCTAGCAAGGGACAAAGATAGTCCAATATGGAAGTACTCTTCGACCTCAGGTAATAAAAAGAGAAATACTTATCTAGCCAGTATGACTCTCCGGAGTCCTCTGATGATAAGGAGACAGATGCCGATCCATTACATAAATATAATTCCTCTTTCATTTTCGGCATTATAGAATTGAACTCATAAAACTGGAATTTCCTGTTGGAAGTATTATTTTATTATTGTATGTTTGTTACTGTATTTCATTAGTGTTCGATGTACTGATCAAGCTTATAGGGGATAAAGACCAAGTATTTGCACGGAATATCTGCGCAATCTTAAACACTATATTTAGCCATAGTATGTCTTATGTTCACATTTTAATGAATAACTTAACTTTAAATAAGCATTTTATAGTTGATCTTTCAAAAACAGTCAAGAGTAATGACTTCTTAATTATGAAAGATGACCGTTGTTCTATGGTTGAATAATTTTTAAAACTATGCAGACATTAGTGATCTGTCCTGTGGCTGGTTTTAGTGATTACACATTTCATATGATTGTTCTCTTCTGCAGGGCCGACAAGATTTGGGGGGGGGGAGCCGGGGATATATACCAGGGGCCAGGGCCAGTAAGGGGGCCCGGGCCGAACAACACTTTCTAATTTTATTAAAGAAAAAAAATTTGTTTGAACAAGAACTGGGAGAGGCCTGGATGTTTCTTACCCCAGGGCCCGTGATCGCTCTCTACGGCCCTGCTTTGTTTGCAAGCAATTGTTAAGTGAGTTACTTTAATTTTACACAGAAATAACCTGTATCTGACATCCAAACTACTCCGACAGCATCGGTTCGACTCCAGTCATAGGCGTGACCTTTGTTCTGTATTAACTTGGAACCATATAGGCTTCTTATAGAAATCACAAAAGAAATCACAGTAGAAATCACAACATAACAGAGCTTTGATCTATAACTTGAGACAAGTAATACCGTCTTTGACCGAACACGACCAACCATACTAAAAAGATCAAGGTTAAAATGTCAAATGTCACAAAACGGTGGGAATTAAAAACAGAATTGAATTATATCTGTGAATTTAGTCCTGCGATGACTTGATGGCATCATATCAACGGATAACTGTTCAAAATGTTTAATGATTAAAATGGCCGCCGTTGCTTACCGGGCTTGAGGCAGCTACTTCGGATTTTTGTGCCGTTTTTTCCTATGCGTTTGCTGTCAGTATTCGTCTTCATTGGTGATTTCATCATTCATTGTCTGTTCAGTTGGAATGTGTTTCTTCATTTACTTGTTTCGGAAAAGAGAACTGTTAGACTTTTACTTAGTCGCCTTGCCACACTGCGACAACCGCCTTTTGTTTTAAACTTAGCATCATCACGGCATCAACAAAATACATTGTTTCAAAGCCGACAGGCGTAGAACAGGAGGAAAAATTCCAGATATCTCTCTTTCGCTCTTTCCTTCACAGCAATTTGACAATTAATTTGGATAACTTAATTCGAATTCCTTTTTAATCGTCAACCTTGAAGACTGAGCAACCACTGCGCATTGCATTATTCAAAGCCAGAAATAGTTAACTTTATCAAGGGTCAGTATTTTTCGACGGTGTTTTTCCTAACAGAAACATGGATTAAAAAAAATCAGACGATGAGCCAGAAGAGCGTGGATCAAACACCCTCTGGTTACTCGATCAAGGTGTTCCCACGCAAATCCGGCGGAGGTGGAATTGCTGTCACCGCAATGAACTCTATAATCCACCATCTTAACCTTTCTACAACTTTCAATTTTGACCATACATCATTTGAACTGGTCCAAACCTCACTCACAGTGGAACAAACGAGAGTCCATTTTTTCAACCTCTACCGCCCCTCTCATAGTTGAAAACACTAGCTGATTGAACCTATTTTGTTGTAGCAGTTTCCTAACCTTCTCGATTATGGAAATTCGATTGGTGGCAACCTGATTATGTTTGGAGATTCCAAGTTTCACTTTGTCCTGGAAACCCAAACACATCAAATCTCCTAGATTCTATTCAAATTTTAAACCTCGAAAAGTTAGACAACCCACCCATAAACATGGTCACATTTTAGACTGAATTCCTCATAGAGCTGATGATAATATTTTACAGTGTTTATTGGTGCCCCACGATCTTGCACCAGATTACCCCTGCGCCATATGCCTTATCAACGTATCATTTTGTAACCCTCCGTCTGTTTGGGACCAACTTCGCACTGCTAAAAGAGAACGACGTAAGCATGAGAGGATTTGGCTTTCCAACAACCTCACTATTATAAGTAGATCTATGAAGCTGCTAAGAATAACGTCACATTGTTCATTGTGTGTACCAAATACTAAGAGACAGGTTCAAATGCTGTTAAAGGTTGCCGTTGATATTCTTTATAGCAATTATATGGTGATGATGAGTCAATTGAAATTGTGTTGTCAGACATCGCTAATGGATTAGTCAATTGAAATTGTGTTGTCAGACATCGCTAATGGATTATGTTTTGTCACAGAAGAAATTAGCAAACAGGTCCGGACGGTTGACCGTAGAGAAAGTTGTTGAAAGTGGTGTACATTTAGTCCTTGATATTAGCTTGTTCGTAATCTTGAAGGGCTCTTTGCAGCTGAAACTTTCAGTGATCTTAGTGCTTAGTAGGTTGTTTATGCTGCATGAACTATGTGACATTCTTCTTAGCAGTCTTCAGAATGTATTTGATATTCACAGTACAGCCTTACCATGGTTCAAGTCTTACTTAGTCAACACAAATTGTATCAGTAAATGGAAAACATTCCAGTCCAGTTGATCGGTTTGGTGTTTCACAACGCTCTGTTCTCGGCCCCGTTCTCTTCATGTTTTACACCCAGCCTCTTCTCAAGTGTATTAGATCGACATTCAGTGTCTCAACAATTGCATGCTGATGGCACTCGAACATACAAATCTCGTTGCCCAAATGAAGTTGAGACTACCATCCAAGATAGAGAGGTGCATTTCCAATGTGAAGTCATGGATGACATATAACAATAGCTATACACGCAGCCGCTCTCAAGTGTCATAGATCAATCTCTCATTACGCAAACATATTATGAACATATGCAAGTCTGTATAATTGGAGCCTAGGCACATCGCCTCCATTTGCAAGTTTCTTTTGGTTGTGTGTTCCTTAGCACTTTAAAGACTGGACTATTGCAACTCATTTCTATATGGTTCGTCTCAGTATCTACTACAGAAGCTTTAAAAGGTTCAAAACACTTCTCAATCTTAAAGTACGAAGAACTGAGCACACCTCCCCCTGTTCTGTAACCTCTACTGGCTACCCGTTCGATTCAGAAACAACACAAACTCTGTTCACTATGCTACATTTCGTTGGCTGACTCTAGTCCAATATACCTATCTGACCTCACCCATGGTTATACCCCATCTAGAAACTTCCGACACTCGTATTGTCATTGTTCACATTGTTAAAACGAAGTCATACGGACAACGTTCTTTGCGTAACAGGGCCCAGGTACGTGGACCGAATTGCCCATTGAACTGAGACACAAGGACACTGTGCTCTCGTTCAAAAGTGCTGTTAAAACTCACCTATTTCGGCTACAAGAACAGTATCAAACACTTAATAATGTTTACTTAATTATTTTCAGGTTTTGTAATCTTGTCGTTGTTCATGTTTTGTGTGTTATCTAAAATTTCAAAACTCTTTGAGCTTTTAAATAGTAAGCGCTCTACTATGTCGATATTATTATTATTATTATTATTATTATTGAACTGACGCAACTACTGGTTCAAAAGTCAAAGGTCATAAAAACGGCTGTAATTATAAAGTAATGTGTAAAAATTAGATTATGTTAAATACAAAAGGCATTGCAAAGTATATTGCGGCGAAAATCAAGTTCCAAATGTATGATCTCCTACAACCTAATCAATAGCTTATATCTTTTCTTCGATCCCTTCAGGCTAATAAATGATTTCATGCTCATAATAAAGCAATTCTAGTGTTGGAAATATTAGTGGAAATTAAACAATAAGTTCCCGTTACATTTTTAATCTATCTTTTGGTAAATGCAATGTATGCTTCTATCCAGTAATTGCAGAGTGATCTGGCAACCCGTGCAACATTGTCAAGATAGTATATAATGGCAAATGATAATGACTGTACAAAATTATTTTTATCAAATGTTAAAATATTAAGTGTTTCGTAATTGATAGTTTTCACGCTTGCCCCAATGGGAATAATAAAGAAAAACACCGTTTCCAATGTTACTACTATTCAGTGTTATCTGCAAAATATTATTTTTATTTTATCTTTCTAAACGCAGTAGAATATATTTTTGAAGTTAGGTAAATTAATATTTTATGTTTTCAATTATATCGTTTCAAAACCACTATGATGGATCATACGGTTCCCTCCTCCAAACTCAAAAACAAAATATAATTAAAATTTAATTGCTGATATTGACAGCGTTGCGTTCTTATTAAAGTCAACGCACATGTCTGTTAATTCTCAAAAAAACAAATGTAGAATTTGGCACTGTAGAGTTTGTTTAAAATGCCATCATCATTTTAAAATAAAGGACAGATAAAAAAGAGTACCTTAGATACTGTATCATAATACAAAAAAAACCCCATTGTCAAATGCTTTGATCAGACATTTGTGGCATCAATCAAGCAAGATAAAATGTTAAAATTGAAGAAATGGTTGACTCAATGATCGACCTACACATGGCACAAGCAAGTGAGAAAATGATTTCGCACAACGGGTTTCAGCCACTTACATATACAATTAACTTCATTCAGTCATTGGTAACATGCAAGCATACGAAATGGATAATTAAAAATAAAAATAAATTTGACTGCGACAAATATTTTCTCTAAAAATTAATCGTCTGAGACATTGGTGTCTAAACAATGGGGTGATATAAATAACACATTTAAATGAACTGAAAGCAGAAATGATAACCCTCGATAAGAAGAGGAAATTTGTAAACCGCAAGGTTATGCCGTTGTTAAAAAGAGATGATATGATATATTTCCACGTATTCAGAAAAAGCCTCTCTGAAAGAAAGGTTCAACAGAACTTCGAAAACGATAATCTCGAAATAATTTACGCAGAAAGAGACTAGAAAACGAATATATACTTTTCCAAATCTAATTGAGGAATAAATAACCCGTTTCACAGCTTATCATCTGTTACTCCAATTAAAGGTACAGATCCAACCAACAGATCAAACTATTGATTTACGTATTTGTCTATCTGAAAACTGATACCTTTGGAACGCTTGACTTTAAAATAGTTCTGACGTCTAGGACTTCTAAATAGAAATATGTCTTTGCAAATAGTATCAACCTAAGTTTGCATTTGAGATTTTGGAAAATAGACAATTAATATTAGATGACACTGTTGTTTACAAATCGGATCACTTAACGGAATGAATATTTAGAATATATTTGACGAGGAGTAATTGTCGCTATGCGACAATCAAAAACAAAACATTCTGAAGACGAAAAAGAACGAACGGTAAGATATATATATATATATATATATATATATATATATATATAGAGAGAGAGAGAGAGAGAGAGAGAGAGAGAGAGAGAGAGAGAGAGAGAGAGAGAGAGAATGAATTCAAAGTATAGCTGAATGTTTGCTTGAAATCGTAGACAGACTCATAAAACCAGTTAAGAAACATTAATAGAAAGAGATAATCAATTGGAAATGTAATGGCATTTCATGGAAACAAGTATCACTATTGCGAAATACAGGTTTTGTCAACAGATAAACACCCGCTTTAAAAGTACTTTTGTAAGAGATGCTTCAAACATTTTGACACCGAATTAATCTGCCTGGACATTGACGATTGTGTAATCAAGTGTTTCGCATCTTGCGCTTTATAAACCACATTAACACCAAAAGAAACCTGCAAACAAGACTTTACTAAATCGCGAACAGTACAAGCAGCCAAGAGAATATTGTCTTTACATAGAACATAGCTAAGGTTAACTATATGAACCTATCGAATACATAGGAAAATATTGGATGAAAAAATATTACACCGTATTTTCAGAACATATCTGATTAATCATGCGAAGATATGAGACCTAAAACTGCTGCTAATGAAATTAGAAACATTTTAATTGCACAAGCATGTATCATTTTTACGAAACGCACATGAGCGAAATCTAACTGCGTAATCGCAATTATTTAACAGGTAGGTAAAGATGTCTTGCATAAAATAAGCACAATCAGAATTACAGACATCCAACGTATATACCAGTCTTTATGAACTTTTTGTTCTCTACGGACATAACTGAAATTAGTTTTCCAGATTTCTGACTAATAACTAAATACAGCATAGTGTGAAAGACTAATAACGTTGTATTAATACAATACCTTTATTTGATTCTAAATATTCTGAAACTAGTTCTATTTCGTTTTGTTATGTACTGCTGACTGCAGACGAAGTGAAATATCCATGTACAATGATACAATCAAGTCGCAATTATCACATTTTTGAGAATAGTTAGGAATGCGTCCAGGCTATGAATGATTTGTATTGATCAGTAAGATTATAGGGATGGACATTTAATCATTTACCTGACAATTAACGGAAACTTTTTGATCCGGGCATGTCAAATGTACTTAAGCCACCGCGTTTGACGCCTCATATGATAGTATATAAAACTTATGAATATGACGGTAGGCCAGTATATAGATTTGCCGTTCATAAAAACATGACTAATGACGATGAGTCTAGATATTATTTTTCAGTTTATATATCAGTTCACTGTATTTCCTTTAACTGAATATAACATACAGATAATGCAATCTATTTTCCCAAAAATTGTTGTAGAAGTATAATTTTCAAAATAAAAAAGTATTTGTGATAACATATTTAAGGAAGTCCGCTTTTGTAAGATTAACGCTTACAGTTCAATTCCATACCATATGATCATTTCAACATTACATAACCAACATAACGTTCCGTGTACCTAGGTGAATCATAGCGCTGTGAACTCTGGGAGAGAGTGAATTTAAGATGATATAGTGATGACCTATGTCTCATTAAATAATGAGAAAGAAAAATTCTTATACAATTTAAATAATCGCTAATAGTCATGTAAAAAGTTAATGAACAGAATACGAAAACGTAGAAACTTGAGCGATTTAAGCCTTGTCGGAAATCGGCAGTGCAAGCTTTTTATTGCAGAAAACCGATGTGATCTTAGAAAATGTGTTATACAGTGAGAAATTCACTCTCAATCATACACTTTACATCGTATTTTTGATTTTATAAATTATACCTGCAGAATGTTATG